>JAECMU010158322.1:3938-18399 GCA_016106625.1 Dracogyra subfuscus | reverse complement strand
CATATGTATCACAACCCAACCCAATCCATTATGTATAACAACCTATGAATTGGATACATATGTTATCGCAACCCAACCCAACCCATTATGTATTGCAACCTATGAATTGGATACGTATGTTATCACAACCCAACCCAACCCATATTGTTAGACCTCTCATAAGTATAAGGGGAGGAATGCAATAATTTGTCTTGAAAGACAGGGCCTGGGACAGTCATGCCTGAAACCGTAGAGGTATATGGGCATGTTAAAGGTACTCTATCTGTCTATTATCGGTCTGTCTATCTATCTATCTATCTATCTGTCTATATATCTATCTATCTATCTAGCAATAATGGTGAGAGGTCAGGTTAAACATATCTGGATTGGGAAAACACTATTTTATTAAAGGGGAAATACTTTGATCTTGTTAAAACAATCGTTCAAGTTTAAAATTATGAGCAGTAGTATTGTGTGGCTGTTTAAAAGTTTAACAGACTCATTTGTTTCCAGGATATAAATGATGAATCACCAAGTGGTATGCAGGTGAAATTCTCAGAACTTTACTAAAAAATACTTTATAAAGGTTTTCCAACAGCAGACATGCTATAGTTCGTCCCATCCTCAGACAAAAATTTGTTTACAAATAATTTCTGTTTGGTCTTTTGGAAATAATAAAATGAAAATATTAATTTTGTTTGCAATTTATAAAGCATTTGCTTGTATCAAATTCCATAGTATTAACAAAAAAAGTGTTCCCTGTGGCTATTGAGTTTTCAGATCATGTGCTGAAAATCTATCATTTTGTAATGACTGAAATCTAGTGTTTACAAATTAGGATCAGATTCCAGTTTAATCATTCTTTGTAAGAGATACTAAATGATTTTCTGTGGAAAACCTTGTTTTTATGTTGCACATATGCACCATACTAACAGTATGTATAATCACTTTGTTTTTGTATGTTTGTGTTTTTTGTTTTCTTAACGGTGGATTAATTCTTTTTACAAAGACCAATGATGCCTTAATCTCAGTACAGGTCTCAAACTTAATGGCGGCTGTCGGTATTTAAAAATGCACTCTTTTATTCACACTGCAAAACATCGATACATTGGACATCAGCGGAAAGCACAATTGATGAAAAACTTCAGTAGCTTACGGCAGTAACATGATGTAACACCATTTTTTTTAACAACTTCTGTTGTGTCCCATACGAGTATCCATTTGTATGTTTGATACACATAATAACAGGTATATTTTATTTAGCAATGAAAACATTTTATTTTTATCATTTCGGCAATCTCCAAATGAAAAAAAGAAGACTTATTTGGTGCCAAATTTGTCTTATGATCAGAACGGTGTTTTGTATCCACTAACTCGTGTCCTCAACTGCAGATTTAATTGGTTGTAACTGATGAGTTTTACTTGCTGTCATTTGTTTATTCAGCAATTCCTTATAAAATATTAGAAATATATAATTTAAAAAAACCCATTATTGTATAAAAAATTTATAAAAATTAGGGTGGGGGGGGAGTGGATTATCACCACTTATAAAAACGAAAGTGTAGCGTTGATTATTAAAATAATTAATCTTGGGTGCCAAGTAATATATACACCGCCTTTACAATAACAAAACTACTTTTTATCAGCTGGCAATATTAATGTGATCGATTCACTCGATGAACATGGAAATAAAAAGAATAGAAATTTTTTATCCCACAGTATGGGATTACTTTAAAAAACCCTGAATACCTGTGAATGTCACACCGACACTGTTTTAACTGAACTACGTTTTAACTAAAAGTGCACAAAAAATAAAGCCTATTTTACATCGTACCAACTTTTCAGTACCAGATAACTGAGTGGCAAAATAAAGGATAGATATTTCTACAAAGTTGAGCAAACTAAAACAATATACAGCAGACCTTCGTTTTTGAAAAACCCAGGAGTGCTAAAAATCACACTCATAATACTAATGAGAGGGGGTGGAAATCACACTCAAAATGCAGAGGAGTGAAAATCGCACCCCTCAGAATAATCAGAATTAGAGGCAAAAGACCGAGAGGAATTGCACCCATGAACATATATTTATATATGGTTCCGTTTTAGCCATGATAGGTTCCATTTTCGCCAACAAAAATGGTTCTGTTTTCGCCAAAGAAAATGGTTCCGTTTTGGCACGGTTCCGTTTTAGCCTGTACCATGCCAAAACGGCACCAAGCGAAAACGGAACCAAATTGGACAAAACAGAAACATATGGCTAAAACGGCACCATAATTGAATTTTATTTGAAGAATAGTAAATAAGACAAAACAAAACAACTTAATTCAATGAAAAGTTATTTATTAAAAGAAAAAATAAATGTTTGTGTGTCACTTCTGATAGTTGTACAAACAATATTCAGGTCGGGTAAATTTATTATATCAGATAACTGTTCAAGCACGCTCCCGTTGGGTGCCGCCTCTGACAAGAGCCAGATGCCAGTCTTGCTGAGGAGAGCTGGGGAATGGGGTAGAAATGCACTTGGCGCTCTTAATTTCCAGTCTACGACTTCCGAATTCATTCCCCCAAACCCTATTCATTGCTCTGAACCCTAACCCTAATCCTGAAATTAAAAATAAGATAAGTTATATATATTTATATAACTTCTGTTTCAGCCCTGATAGGTTCATTTTTTGCCAACAAAAATGGTTCCGTTTTGGCACGATTCTGTGTTAGCCTGTACCCGCTGATTGGCTCAGTGTAATACAACCAACCAATCATGTTTCAGTTTATAAAGCATTCTAGGAAGTTCATTGTGAATGGAATGTAAAGGTTTGACACATTGTCAATTGAATTCAGAAAACAATTAAAATGACAGAGTTAAACACCAAAAACACAAGTGTGATTTGTTCAATTTATGGGTGCGTTATTTCGTGCCCGTCAGATTGAGTTGACGGGGGTTCACGGGTGTGGTAGCGCTCGCGCCCATCAAAAAACGAAGGTCTGATAAACGTGGTTTTTATTTGTTTGTTTGTTTGTTTGTTTGTTTGTTTGTGCTGTTTTTTGTTTGTTTTTTTCAGTTTTTTAGTTTGCTGTTTTATTTAAATGGTGGGATGGGGTGGGAGACTCTCAACCATCCTCCTTTACTTTTTACCCAACGAGAACACTGTATACAATTTAATGTCATCCATAGAACAATTTTCATGTCATATTCATAGAAAATGTGGGCAACTTCGTCTCAAAAACACCAGGTTCCATTAAATGTTAGCTTATGTCCATGATTCCATTTATAATAAATTCTTGTTTATTGAAGTTTATTGACATAAACTGAAGAAATTTGACTACATATACATGTAAATAGGCCTACTGTATGGACAAATAACCTTTCAGTCTAATTGCTGCAAAAGTTGGTTAAAAAACATTGCTGTCGGCATACTCAAAATTGCTGTTGGTGGGCCGGTCTCCGATTGCAATTTATTTTTTTAATTTCCGTGGGTGATAAATGTTTATGCAGTATGTTCCTAGACACTGTTCACATTAACAAATTCAATGTTTTCTAAACAAATGCAACTGTTTATATCATATCATATTTATTATAAAGTACTGGTTAACTAACCTTATTTTTAGCTCATAATGCATGAACATATGCAAATTGATTGTTTAAATTTTTTGAAACTGTATAATGTTTTTCTGTCAACACAGCAAAAATAGATTCTTGTGTCAGACAGTTATATTTACAACTAGGGGAGTTTAGGGTAATTGCGGACAGTGGCAAAATGCGGACAATCTTGACCATACCGCTGCTATATTCCATTTTCATACATTAAACATTTCATTTTATTGTCTACAAATTGATAATGAGACTACAGATATTTGTGAAAATCCATGTTTCTATTTTTATCCTGGTGTCACTTTAAAAACAAAAACGAAGAACATTAATAAAAATAGTATCTGACGTCACATGTACAATGGTATCTGTCACATGATATAATTTATTTCTTCAAAAAATTTCACTGGAAATTTTTAGTAAAAGATTTTAGAATGAGATGATATGTTGTGCATTTTAAGAATCTTTTATAATGCAATACATAAATTAATTTAAAAAACAAAACCATTTTTTTTTATATTAACAATAATAATTGTTTGATAAAATTAACAATAAACTAGTCCACTTTTGAACGACTACATAAACCGCAGTAGTTTAATTGAGGACAACATAGTAAGTGCACTACAGGGATGACCTTTTCTAAGTAAATATTTGTTTTATATAATAATAAATTCATTTTTATTTAATTTCAATTGTTTTTAAAATAGCAACATTTGAATCAATGCGGTTGAATGTCAAAAGAGACAAAAATTTGGGTTCGGAAAATAACTTTAACCTAATTGCATATAATTACTGTTTTACTCAGTTTATTTCTTCAGAAGATGATAAAATATAATTTTGGAGATTTACTAGTTTAATTATTTATATTTTGCAACAAAATAAATATTTAAAATGCTGTGGATTAAAAGAAAATTGTATCCATTGACCATGTCCGCATTTTGCCACATCTTACAATTTGTACTTTATTATAATTTACGGTAACAAAATAGAATATACCCAATGGCTGATTGGGGTATATAGTGACAGGAAAAACAGCCAATCAAGTTCATTTCAATTTTAGGTAGGTGTTATCACGTAGTGTTCTGTTTCCATGCGGCAAAGACAGCAGAAGCCAGAGTGTCCGCAATTATTGAATCTCCCTCAGGGATGTGGAATTAGTATGCCCGACTTGCCCGACCCGGTACTAAGTACTACCAGACAAGTACTTTTTTTCACCTTGCTTGTCCGCGGACAATTGATTTTTTTTTTTTTAATGAAACCCGAACGTCAACATGATCTTGCCATCCTTCGCGGTATTTGCAAGTGTATCAGTTATTTGATCCGATTTTAAAATGTGTCCTCTGATTGGTCAGTTGGCTTGTCTTTGACCTATCGCATCTGTCTTACTACCTTGTTATTGCTGACACATGATCCAGTCTCTTTGGTTGGCAGAAATTCATCATCATGAACAGATTTGTAACTAAAAGTGCCAGAAGTTCAGATATGCAAGGAAAACCACCCTATCTCTTTTAAAAAATGAAAAACCCAAACTGAGAAGGACCGTGATTACAATATGAAAAAACAAAAAGTCATTTTTAATTATTGAAAATACAACCAATTTTAACTCAGGGCAAGTAAATTTAGACAGTCCACTTGTCCTGGGACAACTGAAGATTTTTTATATTTCCACACCCCTGTCCCTATATCACATATAAATGTGCTAAATTTAATTGTTGTGGATATATTATTTTAACAAAAGAGTGTTGGTAAAATATTCCTGAGCAAATCTGTTCCATGTTCAAGTATCATTATTACATCATTCTTGATTAGAGATCTACTGGATTTAAAATAATCCTCATAAGCCAGAGGTATTGTTTAAAAGAACATGTTTTACAATGATTGAAATATTTTTTAGCCACGGAAGCATCCAGTCCAGAATACTCCTGATGTGCCCAAGAAATCGTGCTCGGTCTGGTCGCCAGTGAGAAGAAATCGCCACAACTCCACAGATCAGCATTTTCAGTGCACTAAAAGAATGAGTTTACACCACTAGGCTGTGTGGCATAAGCTCCAAATTGTATATTGTGGCTCATCTGTGATTTTATTTTGATAGCAAGAACTTCTTGTCCTTAATACAGATACTGTGGACAATGTCCCAATTGGCAAGTCAACAGGTACAGGGCTAAACATTTGAACAAATCTACAAATCAAATTGTCAGCATTAAACATCCGAATCAAGGTGGATTTGTGTGAAATATTTCCGAAAAAATATATATATATATTAATAATCAGTGTATAAAATGTTACTAAAATAATTATAAATAATATATATTATATAACAACTAATTTTTGAAGTTCTGTCTAAATAGGTTTTTTTACGCCCATCTATGGGTCATATTATGGTATGGTGTTGTCTGTATTTTAACTTTTTCTTGTCCGGACCATATCTTACATATTTGGGGATGGCGATGTGTTGCATACTATTTCTAGGTCACTGACCTACTTTTCATGGTCTACTGCACATAACAGTAATTCCTTGTCAGGACCACTTCTTGCATACAGATGCATACAGAACCATCAAAGCACATATTTGAATAACTTGGGATGGTGTTTGGTCCAAAACAAACTGTTCATCTGTTGCAGTTTCACATAATTACCATTGAATCATACCTGTAACATATTGATTAATATCTATGGTTTTCCATCAAACTCCTGATGGGCGTATCATGTACCTCACAAGTACTCTTGTTAAAGCATAGCATACATTCATATCCATGTAGTCTTGGCACTGTAGTGATTTATCGAGACTTTGTGTGGTCTGATGTTAATAAAAGTTATCCAGAAAAGAACCCAGAGGGAAAATGGATACTGTCTTTCTTTGCATCAAAATGAGGATTTCAAAAACTGCTTTTCTACATATGTTCGATGTTCATGCTGTATATAAAACACCATTTGTTTGTGTGTACTGCCAAATTCACTTTCCAAAAGAAGTTTGTAAATAGATCCTTTTCTTGTTATATATTTGGTATTTAATCCTGGACAAAATGTTGTTTATTTTAGATATTGTACTGTTAAAGTATCACCGGCCTCGATGGCATCACGGTTAGGCCATCGGTCTACAGGCTGGTGGGTACTGGGTTTGGATCCCAGTCAAGGCATGGGATATTTAATCCAGATACTGACTCCAAACCCTGAGTGAGTGCTCTGCAAGAATCAATGGGTAGTTTAAACCACTTGCACCGACTAGTGATCAATAACTGGTTCAACAAAGGCCATGGTTTGTGCTATCCTGCCAGTTGGAAGTGCAAATAAAAGATCCTTTGCTGCCTGTAGTAAAAGAATAGTCTATGTGACAACAGTGGGTTTCTCAGAATGACCATGTTTGACGTACAATAACCGATGATAAGATAAAAAATCAATGTGCTCTAGTGGCGTCGTTAAATAAAACAAACTTTACTTTTTGTTAAAGGACCAGAATTGTTTTAATTATTTGATAAATTGTGCATTGTCATACGGTTTATGACAAATGTGAGGTATTCAACTTAAATTATTCCTCAATATTTATCAACACTTTGATATAGTTTGAAATGTTTGGAGTTGGGAGGTTTCTAGCATATTGTTTTCATAAAAATAGCCCTGAGGTGTATATTGTATTATTGGTGACTTTAACCTGTAGAATTTCCAGATCAACTGGTGTTTTGTAATAGAGGGGGTGTTGGTATGGTTCTGTTACCAAGCTAAAGGTATGAGACTTCTGATCAAACTGGTAAACATTAACAAGTTTATGAAAGAAAAGAAACAAAAGTTTACGAACTTAACAAAACTCTTATCAGACTTTTTGTTATAAGGCCTCATACAATTGAAAATTTGCATAATCCCATTTTTTGCATAAAACTTTTTTTTTTTTGTTCATGTAACAAATTTTGTTTTGTCTAACCCACTATAAAATATGCTGTTAAAATGTAAAATTTAATACATTGGGTGTGTGTTTGTGTGTGGGGAATGGTGTTACAAAAAAGTTGATTAGCAAGAGTGAAGTGTGAACAAAACATTCATTAAAGTAATATTCACAAGTATTTTTATAATAACAAACAGTTGTACATGATTTCAGCCTCTTTGCAATGCATCCATCATAATTGTATTTATACATCCTGATGCATCTGTTAGTAATGAACATATCTTTCCAATGAAAGATGACAAGACCTTTTATTTTTACTGTAATTGTTTTTGGAGTCGAACAACATATTTTATATTGATTGGGTTTGTGATGTCAATGTAGTACAGAACATGTTACGATTAGGTTACTCTCCGATTAGGTTACTCCCCGGCAGTGCAGATATAACTTATGTCATTGAACAATCGATTACCTAAGTAAAAATCAAACAACCAGACTTCTGGTTACTTATGATTTTGAAATATTGTCACAGAAATATTCAGCTATAAATATTTTGTAGTGTCAAAAATTCAGTCCTGAAAACTTAAATAAAAATAGTTTACAACTAATTTACTAGCAGTTTGCATCAATTTAAATTTGCAAAACTGACATGTGAACAGAACACAGGTATGTGTGAAAAGTTGTGTACTATTTTCTGACAATTATTATTTTTCATGTTTTTATATATCTTGATAATAGTCTAGGACATAGTATCTCATATAGCTGTTTGTCTTTCATTCTATAACTATGTATTACTACTTTCTATTTTTGGCAGTGTACCTGTCATTCCATTTTACATTTATCTGTTACTTTCATATTTGACAAACAATGATTTGCAACCACAATTTTTGTTCAAGTTACTATAGAAGAAAATTGAGAGGTTTTGTGAAATTAGTTCTGTCAATGTCCAAATTTTGCAAAGACACAAAGTCACTTGTTAGTAAATTGTATTTTTAGCAAATATTTGATTTATTTTCAAATTTAGTGACTTAATTAAGGTAATTAAATATTGGTCATCTTAATAAATGCATTCAAATATAGATATTATATTGTAGGCATTTTCTTATGTGGTATAATGATGTCAACCACTTAACCCTGTGCTAGACTATCATTATTAAGGGGTTGAAAAGACTGCTGGACAATCTAATATATATTAGGCAAAGCTGTGCGTTAAGTTCATTTTATATTTATGCATTTACAAGACATTCGGGTTGCTTCTTAAATCTCCAATCCAGGTCATATAAAGTGAGAATATTGTGTTTATCAGTCCTAGTTATACAGCGAGTTCAAAAGCTGGCAACTATGCATTGATAATGAAAGCACAAATGTTTATTAAAACTCTAGTTGGGTTTGTATTTAACAATGGTGAATGTTATAAGATGGGGAGGTGAGATTGCAACTTAAAAAAATGATGAGATTTTGTTCAGAAGTTGATGTTGTTGAACATTAAGAATTCAAGTATTAGGATTAAGATTTGCTACTGTAATTAATCCTTTATTTCTAATACATGTTTTATAACTGTGTAACCAATTAAATAGTTTGGTAATACAGAAGATAGCAAAAGTAAATATCTTAGATTGGTAGTAATACAAAATTCTTTCAAGATTTTCAAATTTACAAAATTATACTCCGATTTATTGCATTTACAAGTTCTGAAATGATTGGCACAAATGTGCATATTAAAGATTTTTGTTTCTTCTTATCACCTATTTCGTAATAAGTTTGTCTACCCAGATTTATTTGATTACTTAATTAGTAACTTTTGTTGTAATAACACTTTGGAAACAAGGTTAATTTATTCATGGTATATCAAGTTGGGTCATACATCTAGTCTTCAAAGCATTAGTTATACTGTGTATTGTAAATCATAAAATATTAGCATTGTTGGAATTTAGTGACGGTAAGACAAATGACCTACTGGTGACATTAAAATGAGTACAGTCAACAACTTAAAATTCCAATATATACTGACGTTTTGACTTGCTAAATTTGCTAATGTTTAATGATTTACATTATTTCATGCTTCTGTAATCTATATGTAAATAAATCATTACTAATGATTGCTATTTGTGTGTTTTTCTTGTTAACTGTTAAGTCATTAATGGAAGAGATAAAATACCAAACTAATGATTTACATAACTCAACAGCCAACATTACAAAATGTAGCAGTCAAAACCAGATGACCGTTACCCGTTCGGTTATCTTTGGTAAATAACAGTAAAATATACTAACAAAATAAGAAACTTCCGCTAACTTTGCTTGAACATAACTTGATGAAAACATACCAGGAGAATAATTGTTATATATACGTTTAAAGAGTGTTCCATGATGCATCGTTTGGTGCAAAAATCATGGTCATAGGTTAAAAGAAACTCTGAAAATGTGTGTGTGGTATGGGTTAAAAAAACCACATCCACTTAATAGTATGGCCACCTCTTGAACTGACCACTGCAGTGCATCGCAGGTGCATAGAATTGACTACAATGTTGATTTCTGCCTGTGAAATATTGTTCCATTCCTGAATGAGCGCTTGACGAAGTTCGTTGACATTAGCGGGTGGATTGGGACTTCTCAATCGTTTGTCCAGACTATCCCAGACATACTCGATGGGATTGAGATCAGGACATTTATCAATGTTATTTGTCCAGATCATTTACAGTGTCTCTAGCTGTATGAGAGGTGGCATTATGATGCTGAAAATTCGAGATATTGGCGTTGTTATGGAACAGTGGAATGATGTGATGAACGAGAATGTCATCGCGGTAATGTTGAGCATTTAAATTACCATCAATGACTACTAGTGGTGAACAATAACCATAGGCAATGACAGCCATCAACTCCCTAAACGATCTCGGTCAAGAACACAACAGTCAGCATAGCGTTCATTTCTCCTATGGTAGAGCGGGCAGCATAGCCCAGTGGTACAGTGCCCGCCTGATGCATGGTCGGTCTAGGATCGATCCCCGTCAGCTAACCACTGGTTTTTTTCTTAACATAACCATATGTCCGACGCCGATATAACCGTAATTGTAATGTGTTGAGGTCGTCGTTAAACCAAACCAAAAAAATTAGAAAATCCTATGGTAGACACGCACCCTGCCATCACCACACTGTAAAGCAAATCTGCATTCATCCGAAAAAAGAATGGTATTCCAGCATCACCGTATCCAATGAGTGTGTATACGTGCCCAATTAAGATGATTTAGACAATGATGTTGCCTTAAAACGCATCTGATGTAAGGAGAAGCATGTAAACCGTTCTCCAGCAGATTCGGTTATTATAAAGCCCAAGTGTATTAGCAGCAGTAGTAGTGGCAGTTTGGAATCGATTGTGCAAATGCGTGTTCATGATATAGTGGTCTTGACCACACGTAACAAATGGTTGTCCACGACGTGGCAAGTCGTTGGTGCTTCCTGTCGTTCGAAATCTTACGCAAAGATTTCGTATTGCTTGACTAAAACTCCCAATATGCCTTGCAACATCTTCTGTCAACATGCCAGCATCAAGCATGCCAATCGCCCGTTCGCATAAATTATTGGGTATTCTTGGCATACTAAAAATGCTACAATGTAAAACCCTTTTTTCTTCTCTTTTTTTTACAAATTTTGAAGCGTTTTCGTTCACTTGACAACAATTCTTCTTTTTTTCTTTTTGTTTAATGATGCACTCTACACATTAGAAGGACGGTTATATCGGCGTTGGACATATGGTTATGTCGAGAAAACCCCCCAGTGGTTAGCTGACGGACTTGACAACAATGTCAGTAAGACAAGTAAAACAAATTGACCGGATACTATACGGGACATGTCGAACCATGCATGCACGTGCAAACTGAATTTCACATTGTCGACGATTAAAAGTAAAAATAATCAATAAAATTGATCAATACTGATAATACAGCTCAGGCTAATACTACCTATATAATTTCATTACACAATGAATTCTTTAAAGGGACATCCCTGACTTTGCTACATAGTACATGTTAAGATGTTTTCGCATAATAAAATATTTCTATGATTAAACCTGCATATTAAATATATTTTCTTGTTTAGAATATCAGTATCTGTATATTCAATGTGTTTCTGGTCGTTTTAATATTTGTAAGAAGCCCAAACTGGATTTTGTCTTCAAATAATTCAAAAAATACTTTTTTATGAAATAAATTGAAAATAAATCTAGTACCAATATTAGAACAATCAGAAAAACATTTAATATACAGCTACTAATATTATAAACAAGAAAATATATTTAATATGTAAGTTTAATCGTAGAAATATTTTATTAGTCTTTAACATCTTAAAACATTGCAGCAAATTCAGGAATGTTCCTTTAACACAACTAATACTATATGTACAAATTGGAAATTTCTTTTTTTGTTCAGTATATACTGGTGATGTGTTCAGGAGGACAAGTGCTTGTAGGAAGTTTGACTGGCAGTAGCGACATAACTATGGGGGGGAGGAGGGGCTCTGGCTGGGGGGGCCGGTACTCCCCATTTCATATTTGATTGTACACAATAAATACACCATTGGCCCCCTGGATGAAGGTCTGGCCCCCCTTGGGCCCCTAAAAAATAAAGACTCAGTTACGCTACTGTTGACTGGTATCAAATGGATATAAATGAATGATTTTTATTAAGCAGTCTAGACGGTGACCTCAAGCACCCTGTCCCCTAAACATACCTCAGCTTCACAACTTGGGTTCTGAATTTTACGATCATTCATTATACAGTATGAAGATAATACCCAGACACATCTTCCAGAACTCCAGAAAAACAGTTTCATGTCAAATGGAACAAAGTTTGAAGAAAGTAACTACAACAAAATTACAGAAGTATGTCATTTATTAAACTTGACAATTTCAGTTAACAAGTAATAAAATAACAATAAAATTGGAAATGGTGCAATTCTGTATATAGGTTTATTAAGATCACAGAGTATTGTGGAATAACTGGCCACTCCTAAAATGGTAATGGACATTATCAGCCGTCCTACTTTATTACTGTAATAATTCTGTAAACTTTCCCATCTAAAATCACAAAATTTACCAATTACATAATCCCACTGAAAATAAAATGATCACTTTGGTATCGTGAGTGGTAGTTTTTGCTCCAAAAGACCTAATATTATGCATTTTCCCGTTGGATTTGTTAAGAGAAAAATACTATAACCCCATTTTGTTCTATTAATGCAAATTGAAATATATTATAATTTATTATATTATCAAGTCATTTATGTTGTTTTACAAGTCAAGTTAATGAAAGCATGGGCGTCCGCAAAAACAAATGCAGGGGGGAGCAATGTTATCCTGAATTCGATGTGTAAAGTGTAAAGACATCTTTTTGCTAAGATTACTGTAAATAACAGAACAAAATGTTAATTATTCTTCAGGTAGAAGACACACGATTTATCGAATGTCATGATATTTGGCGTGGCAGATAGTGTATTTTGAAATTTTTGTATTTTCCATGTATTTTTTCAAAATTTTGATTTTCCAGGGGGGGGGGCGGGCTAATCAGAAAGAGTAGCCCATGAAGTGGCAACAGCAGGTTTCCTCTCTTAATATCTTGTGTAGTTCTTAACGAAACTGGCATTGTGCATGCAGGAGTTGGTTAAGAGTCCACATCAAGCTAAAATTCCGGACAACGAAAAGAAAAGAAATGGCTGCCTCCAGTTAGCAGGAATAATCATGTTTTTTATTAAGTCTAAAATTACGCATTTTTCATTTCTTAAAGTGTCAGTATGTGTTGGTGGTCCAAGTATGCATCTTTCCAACACATAAGGCTCATGTTTCAGTTTACTATCCAATTAAAGGCTGATGAAAATTGGACATTATAAATACATTTTAAAACTTAAAATGTAGTCTCATTCAATTGGATCAGAGACCTTGTTAGTTTTCGCTGCATGGAACTATAGTAGTAACAATGTGACACTTATAACTTTATATAAAGAAGTGATATCAATGCAAAGACAATACAAACATGATGATAAACAATACAAAGTTTTGTATACCGTAAAGGGAAATATTTTCGCGCGCTAATATTTCGCGATAGGCACCACCAATAAGACATTTCGCGGGAAATATATTCGCGTTGCAAGAAGGGGACAGTATTGCTAAATCCCTTACCTTTGTAGTGTTTATTTCGGCACACGTACGATAGAACGACCATGTTGTTGCCATGTTGGTCATTTATTGTAATAAGGTATCCACATATTGATACACTATAGGCCTAAATCCCGCGTTTGAACTATTTATGGCTCCTAATATCATCGATGTACCGGTACCCAGTCGTTTTATTTGTATACCGATATTGGAACATTAATTGTATTGACCCTAAATGAAACTCGTAACACGTCTCCTACTTTAGAAATCTACACAGTCTGATTACCGGTGTAACAGTCTGCCTTGCGTGAATCCCTCCCAGATATTGAAAGCATTGCAGTATACAGGCGTACTAAGAGGTCAGATCATGACGTCATACGGAATATCACTTTCCAAACAATGGGAACTATTTACGCGGGGAAATAAGTTCGCGTTGTAATTTATATTTCGCGATTTTCGCGTGAATATTTCCCGCGAAAAAACTTCCCTTTACGGTAGTTTTCTTTCATAAGTGCTGATGGTGAAAGAAAGAAATGTTTTATTTAAAGACGCATTCAACACATTTTATTTATGGCATCAGACATATGATTAAGGACCACACAGATATTTAGAGAGGAAACCTGCTGTCGCCACTTCTGGCAATGAAAACCATACATGTTTAAAATATGTTAAAATATGGAAGTGAAAAAAGCCAGGTTGGGCTTGTATGCTGTTACCGATACTATACTAGTAGTTTATATTGGTCTTTCACTCTAAGGTTTTATTTGCCTGTTGGTCAATCATAAACTGTATGGAATAGTTGTAGCGGGCAGCATGGCCCAGTGGTAGAGTGCCCGCCTGATGCGCGGTCGGTCTAGGATCGATCCCCGTCAGCTGACCA
>JAECMU010158316.1:0-10095 GCA_016106625.1 Dracogyra subfuscus | reverse complement strand
TGATGGAGTGAAATCCATGTCAACCCCCCCCCCTCGGTCATTTTAGTTTTTGAATTATGAACCATTGCGATAATTCAATTATTTTTACAAAATGTCATTAATAAATGGAGTATGGTGGTTATGAAAGTTGGTTGTATAAAGTACATTTAGGGACAAATTTGTATTGTTCAGGTAATACTCTGTTAGACCATTAACTAGGTCAGTGGTCTGTGACAATATGCATTTAAACAGTGCTAGTTTTTGTTTCTATGATTTTTTTTTTTTTTGGAATCAAAACCAAATAGCCCGGAAAAGATTTACACTTCTCGTCATACTTAACCAAGAACCATGGCTACAAAAAACAAAACAAAAAACAAACAAAAAAAAACCCATTAATTATATATCACAGGTTAGTTAAAAAAACTACGATGTACATGTACATGTATCACATAATGCATTTTTGTATCTGATAGGTGGTATGGAGTTTTCATTTCATTAGCACAGGAAAGTGAGGAGAATTCCCATAATTATGGTGTACAGCAGGTTGACGTCTGCATGTTAAACTCAATGTCATAACAGGTAGATTGTGGTGCCTGTATGCTGGGATTTAATTAAAGTTGTTTTCATTTTTGGACCATCGAAGTTAAAAGTGGAAATATGTCAAATTCCAACTGGCAAACGTTTTGTTCTAGTAGAATAAAGTAATCTATTGTCTTCTTCTAAGGTAGGGCGGGACGTAACCCAGTGGTACAGCGCTCGCTTGATGCACGGTCGCTCTAGGATCGATCGCCGTCGGTGGGCTTATTGGGCTATTTCTCTTTCCAGCCAGTGTACCACGACTGGTATATTCAAAGGCCGTGGCATATGCTATCCTGTTTGTGGGATTGTGCAAATAAAAGATTTCGTGTACTAATGGAAAAATGTAAAGGATTTCCCCTCTATGACTGTGTCAAAATGACCATATGTTTGACATCCAATAGTCGATGATTAATAAATCAGTGTGATCTAGTGGTGTCGTTAAAAATAGACTTTATTTAACTCTTCTAAGGTAGAACGTTAAACATTGGGTTTTATTTCGGTTTAATTGCTACATTGGCTAATATGTGTATGCTCAGTAATATATTTATTTATTTATTTATTATCCCGGCGGTCACTCATAACAGGGGAAATATTTTCAATAATTTCTCAGTGAGAAATATTCTGCATTGGTCTAACGAACATTACTATTGGCTAAAGCTCGTGACAATTGAAAATTATTTCACTCGGGACATATATTTAATAATAACTGGTAACTCGTTTATTATCTCTCCTCTCTCTCTCTCTCTCTCTCTCTCTCTCTCTCTCTCTCTCTCTCTCTCTCTCTCTCTCTATATATATATATATATATATATATATATATATATAAACCCAGCAGTAGTGAGCTACCTAAAACCGGCTACAATCAGCGTCTACCTCACAAAACAACATGCAAGAAAACCAAACAGTCGTGCAAATAAAATAATAAACAGAATGCATGCTGTCATAAAAATAAAATAATAAACATATGGACGAATATATAAATGGCAAGTCACTTGGATTACATACAAACATCATCGTGATACTATATAAATTAACAAAAACAATTCATTATAATTTTGTTTGTTTTTTTCAAATATACAAATGTATATCTAAAACTACGGACTTCAAGAAATGACCAAAGCCAAAATCAACTCACCAAATTAAGCGATTTGAAGTGAATGTCTTGGTACTTGAAATAGAGTCAGGTCAGAAGAAATCAAGAAACTGTGCTTTGACGATATGTTGTCATGCAAGAATAACTAGCCATTGCAGTAGTAGCAGCAGCAGCAGCAGCAGTAGCAGCAGCAGGTTTCCAGACCATAGCTATCTCAGACTGAACTTGTTAGAACTGAAGTCCCATGCTATTACGAACCAAAGATCTCTAACATAGCAGGTGCAGATTCTACAAGCTATATTTGTTACACTACTATGATGCCATTCCATTTCCAAGCGTCATCCAGTTTCACCTTTGGAATTTTTGAATGCTTTGTTGTCGTCCTGTTTCGGAAAGTCATTACATCATACATGTGATACAATCATGCATTTTGTTTTCCAGTTACGTACAAGCAACTACAACAATCAATCTACGACTGTCAGTCAAACAAGGAACTTAGGGTAATTAGTCACAGCCTGAGTGCGTTAGTACAGTTGGCACACTTCATTTGGGCTACACTTTTTCTAAGTAGCAACATCGGCTGTCCATCTTAGCTATACGTTTGTAAGTTGTAACTGATAGGCTGTCCGTCTTAGCTATACGTTTGTGAGTTGCAACTGAGAGGCTGTCCATTTTAGCTATACGTTTGTGAGTTGCAACTGAGAGGCTGTCCATTTTAGCTATACGTTTGTGAGTTGCAACTGATAGGTTGTCCATTTTAGCTATACGTTTGTAAGTTGCAACTGATAGGCTGTCCATTTTAGCTATACGTTTGTGAGTTGCAGCTGATAGACTGTCCATTTTAGCTATACGTTTGTGAGTTGCAGCTGAGAGGCTGTCCATTTTAGCTATACGTTTGTGAGTTGCAACTGAGAGGCTGACCATCTTAGGTATACATTTGTAAATTACATACGATAGATTGTCTGTCTTGATAATACGTCTGTAGGTGTAACATGTACGTTACATACTATCGGTCTTGGCTATACGTTTCAACATTATTACAACTGATAGACTGTCCTATTGGCTAAACGTGTACGTGTGTGCGTTACATCCGATAGGTTGTCCATTCGGCTATGCTTGTGTACGTTACAACTAACAGACCGTCCAATCGGCCAAACGTGCGTACGTTAAAACTGATTGACCGTCCATTAGCATATGTGTGTGTATGTTACAACTAATATACCGTCCAATTAAAAATAGACCGTCCAATCGGCCAAACATGTAAACGTTACAAGTGATGGACCGTCCAAACGTGTGTATGTTACAAATGACAGACCGTCCAAATGTGTGTATGTTACAAATGAAAAACCGTCGAAACGTGTGTATGTTACAAATGACAGACCGTCCAAATGTGTGTATGTTACAAATGACAGACCGTCCAAACGTGTGTATGTTACAAATGACAGACCGTCCAAACGTGTGTCTGTTACAAATGACAGACCGTCCAAACATGTGTCTGTTACAAATGACAGACCGTCCAACATGTGTATGTTACAAATGACAGACCGTCCAACGTGTGTATGTTACAAATGACAGACCGTCCAAACATGTGTATGTTACAAATGACAGACCGTCCAAACGTGTGTCTGTTGCAAATGACAGACCGTCCAACGTGTGTATGTTACAAATGTCAGACCATCCAATGTGTGTATGTTACATATGACAAACCGTCCAAACGTGTGTATGTTACAAATGACAGACAGTCCAAATGTGTGTATGTTACAAATGACAGACCGTCCAAATGTGTGTATGTTACAAATGACAGACCGTCCAAACGTGTGTATGTTACAAATGACAGACCGTGCAAACGTATGTATGTTACAAATGACAGACCGTCCAAACGTGTGTATGTTACAAATGACAGACCGTCCAAATGTGTGTATGTTACAAATGACAAACCGTCCAAACATGTGTATGTTACAAATGACAGACAGTCCAAACGTGTGTATGTTACAATTTTTTTGTTTTGGTTTGTTTAACGATGCACTCAACACATTTTAATTACGGTTATATCGGCGTCGGACATATGGTTATGTCGAGAAAAAAAACCCAGTGGTCAGCTGACGGGGATCGATCCTAGACCGACCGCGCATCAGGCGGGCACTGTACCACTGGGCCACGCTGCCCGCTGTGTATGTTACATATGACAAACCGTCCAAACGTGTGTATGTTACAAATGACAGACAGTCCAAATGTGTGTATGTTACAAATGACAGACCGTCCAAACGTGTGTATGTTACAAATGACAGACCGTGCAAACGTATGTATGTTACAAATGACAGACCGTCCAAACGTGTGTATGTTACAAATGACAAACCGTCCAAACATGTGTATGTTACAAATGACAGACAGTCCAAACGTGTGTATGTTACAATTTTTTGTGTTGGTTTGTTTAACGATGCACTCAACACATTTTAATTACGGTTATATCGGCGTCGGACATATGGTTATGTCGAGAAAAAAACCCAGTGGTCAGCTGACGGGGATCGATCCTAGACCGACCGCGCATCAGGCGGGCACTGTACCACTGGGCCACGCTGCCCGCTGTGTATGTTACAAATGACAGACCGTCCAAACGTGTGTATGTTACAAATGACAGACCGTCCAAACGTGTGTCTGTTACAAATGACAGACCGTCCAAACGTGTGTATGTTACAAATGACAGACCGTCCAACGTGTGTATGTTACAAATGACAGACCGTCCAAACGTGTGTATGTTACAAATGTCAGACCGTCCAAACGTGTGTATGTTACAAATGACAGACCGTCCAAACGTTGGTATGTTACAAATGACAGACCGTCCGTCTTTTATCTACAAATTATATGTGGGATTTTGGGTTTATTTTTACAACTGATGCAAGTATTCTAGCTCCTTGGCACATTCCGTGCACTCTGGGTCTAGGCACGTGCAAGGCATGCTGGACTCCACGCGTGAGAGCGTGTAATCACGTGGCGGGCAGTAGCGTGATTTCGCTCGGGGTGGCTTACTCCAGACTTTTTTCTTCCGAAACGAAACCATGAAGACTACCTCACTTTGGGAGAGGAAGAATGAGGACGTCCGGGAACTGCGCCGTCTCATCCGCGAGTTCATGGCGCGGTTGATCTGGAATCTCTTCCACTTCTTTCTAATCACACTTTGGACCTGAAACAAGACGCAGTTTTATTAGAGGTAAACAAGATGGAAGGAAGGAAAGAAAGAAAGAAAGAAAGAAATGTTTTAGTTAACGACGCACTCAACACATTTTATTTACGGTTATATGGCATAAGATATATGGTTAAGGCCCACACATATATTGAGAAAGGAAATCCGCTGTCGCCACTTCATGAGCTACATTTAGCAGCAATGGATTTTTTTATATGCACAAACTCACAGACAGGAGAGCACATATCACGGCCTTTGATTGTGGTATTGTGGTGTACTGGTTGGAACGAGAGAAACCAAAATTAGCTGAATGGATACACCAAGGTGGTTCGATCCTGCGACACGAACACCTCAAGCGAGCACTCAACGAACTGAGCTAAATCTCGCACACAATCTAGCAAGAGCAATAAAATACTGAATAGGAAGATTGTACTGAATATATTGATTTGTTTAAAATCAAGACCAACAAATATAAAGAAAAAAGAAGAAGAAAAGAATAATAACCGCACACACCAGCACCACTGCCACAACTTGTCAAAGGCCGTGTTCTTTCCTGTCTGTGGGAAAGTGCATATAAAAGATCCCTTGCTGCATTAGAGAAACAAATGTAGCGGGTTTCCTCTGTTGACTGTCAGAATTACCACATGTTTGACATCCAATATCCGATGATTAATTAATCAATATGCTCTAGTGGTGTCGTTAAACAAAATAAACATAACTTTTAACCATTACCCCTCCCCATTAAGCAGAATACGCTTTATTTATTTTTTAAACAAATTGTCAAACATGTAGTCAATAGCCATTTATTTTAATGTTGTAAATATAAGTTTGTTACATGTATATAAACTGTTCCTCATATTGGAACAATAAAGAATATATTGCAATGTTCTTCTTAAATAAAACCTGTATCAATGTACTAATACATTCGGGTTAAAGTGTAGCTTCATAAAACAATAATTATGCTTCATATTGTTTTAGTAATACATTATATGACGTATTTCTAATGCTATTTACAATAAATAATAACAAAAATAGAGGATAACAAAAGAGTTACAAGTTATCTAAAGGGCCGATCACACTGGCCCGAATGCTAGTCCGTTTGTTTTCCGAATAGGAATTTGGGTGTTCGGGGAGCGAACGGATCATATTTGAGAAGCATTCGGTGTGTTCTAGGAGTATACTAGCTGTTCGGCTCCGTACGGATGCATACGGAACGGCATTCGGTAGCTCCACAAATTTGTTGTGCATGTTCAAAATAATTTTCATCGACTATCCGAATGTGGCGTCCATGTGTATTCGGGAAGTATTCAGGAAGCATTCTAGGAGCATACGGCATACATGGAAAATGTTCGGGAAGCATGATTCTAGTTCTAGAATGAAAATTTGGAGGTGCTGGGTTCCGTATGGACCTAGAACATGACGAATGCTTTCCGAACGTTTTCAGTATTCTTTTCGGATTTGTTTTCATTTATGAAGACGAATGTATAACGAATAGCCAGAACCCTTCCAGTATTCTTTCAGAAAATTTTCCGAACTGCTCGTACACTTCCAGAATGCACAGTATGTTCCGTATGCTTTCCGAACCCATTCTAGGTCTATTCACCGTGTTTGGAAAGCATTCGGAAAGCATACGGAAAGCGTTCGGAAAGGAAACCTTTCGAAGTCAACATGCGGGAAGTATTCGGTCTATTCTGAAAGCATTATGAAACCATAATGAAAACATTCGGAAAACAAACGGAAAGCATTCGGTGATACATTGTGGAAAACACATTCGGAGGGACATTCGGCCAGTTTTAAAAAAATCACACCACTTTCGTATATGGAAAACAAACGGAAGCTCATTCGGGCCAGTGTGATCACCCCATCAAGTAAATAATGTTCATTTGTGACGAGCTTTAGCTAATTTAGTTTACTCACCTCTGTGTTCATAAAACAATATAGTACAGTCACGAACACACCCTGAAAAAAGAAGCAATACTGGTTAGGACCAAAACATACTGAATCTGGGTCTGGCCAGTATGGTACCAGTCTAAAATAAAGCACCCCTCCCCCTAAAAAAATAAAAAAAAATAAATAAATAATAATAATAATAATAATAATAATAATAATAATCTAAAATAAAGCACCCCTCCCCCTAAAAAAAATAAAAAAATAAAAAAAATAAAAAATAAAAATAATAATAATAAAAGATAAATAAATAATAATAATAATAATAATAATAATAATAATAAAATATAAAAAATAAAAGTCGGTCTCTGGTGAGACCAGAGTTCCAGAATTGATGTGACGACTTTTTTCTTTTCTTTCTTGTTTGTTTTCTAAGCATGGATTGCACAGAAAAGGTGAGTATAATTGATACCGAAATAAGGGGCATATTTAAATTGAAATCAGAATGAATGTCCTAGTTAATGCGCAATAGCATTTTGTCTCCAAATGCAATTTTACGTCATAACAAGAAAATTATGTCTGTCAAAAATCGACGTTGTGCTTTTATTTTTTATTTTTTTTTTAATGTTAACGCGCGAGGGTCAAAATGGACGCGCGTGCTGACCAGAAACCAGAAATATATTTTGTTTGGCCTAAAGACATTGAATTAAATGTGACAAAACACACCGCGTCTGTGCTGAAGTCAACTAAAGATCTGGCTACAGACGTCATATAACATGTGCTATATGTTCACACTGCCAGACTGACAGCGGTGCAATGTTAAAGTCTTATAACAAACAAACACTAATGTAAGGCCTTCTTCAACCAGACCATATAGATAGTAGTTAAAGGAAAAACGGTTGTTGTATTTATGTCCATGGCATATAGATAGTAATTAAGAGGAGAAGTGGTTGTTGTATATATGTCCATGGTTATATAGGTAGTAGTTAGAGGAAACGTGGTTGTTGTAGTCCAAGTCCAAGTCCAAAGGGTTTTACGTACACGTTCAGAACAAGCTGTTGTAGCGTACGCCTGTCACAGTCGCGGGGACCGGCCTTGTTGTATTTATGTCCATGGTTATATAGGTAGTGGGTGCAGAAATAGTATCTGCACCTTTTAATGGCGGCCACCAGTCCTGCCAATGGTGTCACATGTGACAGTGTTAGCTGTCATACAATGTTTCCATCTGGACAGGAAATTGCTGTAATTTAATTTAATTTAATTTAGAGACATTGGATCAGCTACTGTTATGCTTGAAACATGTTGGTTGATACTAAACAAAGGATGACAATTTGTGAGGAACAAAGATAGTTAAAGATTCTTCCCCTTATGTCTATACCAAGCAGCTTAACCGCCAATGTTTTTCTAATTTCCTTTAAGGGTGAGGGGTTGTAATATTTTTGTAAATATTGATATAATATGTCAATTGATACGCTGCATGTTGGAAGGAAGGCAGGAAATGTTTTATTTAACGACGCACTCAACACATTTTATTTACGGTTATATAGCGTCTGACATATGGTTAAGGACCACACAGATATTGAGGGAGGAGAAACCCGCTGTCGCCACTTCATGGGCTACTCTTTTCGATTAGCAGCAAGGGGTCTTTTATATGCACCATCCCACAGACAAGATAGCACATACCACATGCCTTTGATGTACTAGTCGTGGTGCACTGGCTGGAGCGAGAACTAGCCCAATGGGTCCACTGACGGGGATCTATCCTAAACAGACCGATCATAAAGCGAACACTTGACCACTGGGCTTCATTCCGCCCCCTTCATGCAGGAGTATTATCTACACATTTCTATTGTCGTTTATGTTATTTGATTTAGTGACATACAGCCTATATGTTGATTTAAACGTTGCGTGCACAGGGCATACGGGCTTTAATTATGCAGGGGAGGGGTGAGGAGTGGGTGGCTGATTCAGTTTTGCCCGAATTAAATAAAAGTGCACGTATCTGGATAACCACTACGCTACTGTACATGGATTACAACTAATATTGCGACCACAATGATGGACATATATGGTGAAAAGTGTTTAGGCAAGCTAATTTTCCCGAAATTCTTCTATCATTTTCCCCGAATTTGAGGCTTTTCTTCACAAATGGGAGAACAGGACAGTCGCTCCCCTCCCCCGTCTCTCCAAAAACTATACCCCTCACTGTGCTAATAGCAAACGTAATCACATAATTTACGTTTTGTCGTGTATGGTGGTTTGATTTGGTGGTATACGAAACTGTTTGGTGAGACCTTACCTGGCAGGATGGCAGAATGGCGTTGATGACTCTGTACACGGTCATCATAAAGGAATCTTCGTCTGCGGGTTTTGCGAAGAACACCAGGTTGGTGATTCCCAGTAGAGGTAGCAGCACAATGGTAGCTTTAATGGCCCGCCTGGAAATGGAGGAATTAAGGTTTTAATAGCTACAACATGTTATTGTTAATATCGTCGTCGTGGTCGTTCCTTATCATCATCATCATCGTTTTTTTAATTTTATTATTATTATCAGCAATAGTACAGTGGCAGACCTTCGTTTTTGACGGGCGCGAGCGCAATCACGCCCGTGGACCCCGTCAACTCAATCTGACGGGTGCGAAATAACGCGCCCCTAAATTGTACAAATCACGCGTGTATTTTTTAAATTATTTTAACTCTGCCATTTTAATTGTTTATTGAATCCAATCCACAACGCCACAAACCTTTCCATTCTGTTTACAATGAACTTCCTAGAATACTCTTTCATAATTTGAAATACGATTGGTTGATTATCGTTACACTGAGCCAGTCAGCTATTGTGTCGGTTAGACAGTAGGAAAAACTCGGTAATTTTGTTGTTCGAAAAAACATGACAACCAATGTGATGTTATCGACTAACAGAGACGTTTTGATGACTGTAATTACATATCAAAAATATTTTTCTGCATACATTATTAGTGGCTGTATATTAAATGTGTTTCTGGTCGTTCTAATATTTGTACTATTTTAAATTTCATTTTATTTCCTAAAAACTATTTTTTCGTACGTACGAAATTATCTGAAGACAAAATCCAGTTTGGGCTTCTTACAAATATTAAGCCGACCAGAAACACATTGAATATACAGATATTCTAAACAAGGAAATATATTTAATATGTAAGTTTAATCGTAGAAATATTATATTCGTCGGAAACATCTTACAATGCTGCAAACTCGGGAATGCACCTTTAAAATGATCGCGAAATTTATTTTACACCGTGTCGTCGTGTTGATCATAGGTGCGTTGTCCAACAATTCTATGTGTATAGTGTTTATACTTGTTGATATCACAGTAAACGCGTACACAAACAAGAAA
>JAECMU010158312.1:2440-19365 GCA_016106625.1 Dracogyra subfuscus | reverse complement strand
TATTCAAGAAGCGGTACTAACACAATCATAGAGGGTATTCAGGAAGCAGTACTAACACAGTCATGGAGGGTATTCAAGAAGCGGGTATTCCACTTGCAGATTCTAGTTTCAGGCAGTGAAATTAGACACTCTGTTTGGTTAACCTACAAACATGTTACATGTAACAAGAGTCTGTGACATTGAAACGGTGAAATATCTTCTGGAAATTGAGTTCATCTCTATTACCGCTTCTTCTCATCAGTACGTGCGTTTTTAGAATTATGTCAAACAACGTCGCGGCGTTACAAACACTAGAGTAACCAGAAACATTCAAAACTGTACGAACATTGATAATCTAGAAAATTAAATATAAGGTCTGTCATCAGTTGTCAAAAACGGATCTAATAGTGAAAATGTAAAAACTAGGGATAGTCACTTTAATTCTGATTCAAGGACAAAGTGCAGCTGTAAAGCATAATTCAATTAATTGCGTAATTCACCATTCGCTTTCGTGGAAAATGTACCGCATAACGGAACAAACATCCTGTTTTACCTTACAATAACAGCTGTGGTAATTAAAGGTGTCGTCTCTCCTACTGTGACTCTAACACATCTGACATAAGTTAATTTAGTTAAAATCATTCTGAGAGTATTGCTAAAGCAATGTATGTTCCCGACTGGATCCAACAGCTTTTCATAACTCCTCAATTCCAGGCCACAATTAAGAATAGTTAATTCCACATGAAAGACAAACTTGGTTGGTAAATACATAAGTTGTACACAATGTTCCGGCTCAGGCGATGAGAAAAAAACGCAAAAATTTATATAAGACAGTCGGACGGAGACAAAACCTACGGAACGTTAGAAAACTTTAACACTTTTTTAAACTTAATAAAACATGACGCATACTTATTATGCCCCGACGTTGTTTAATAGTAAATTAAAATCTTAAATCGAAATTACGTACCAAACTGATATTTTGTAGTATTCTATAGCGGTTGTTCATAATTGTTTGGGTTTTTTAAATTTAACTCCACACAAATGCTTTAAAAAGAACAAAATCAAAATGTGATATCTTCAACACTGTATTTTAATTTTTAAAGGGGCGGTTTATAAAATTATGTGATTGCTGCTGCGTTTTGTGGCCTTTTTGTTTGTTTGGGATTCTTAAAGAATACACCCCGAACTGCATGCCCATAAACGTTACAACCAAATAATTCTACAAAATATAGGAACAATCTATAAATATAAATATATAAAAGGATTACCAATACCCTATGTTAAAGTTGAAACTACAATATTCCGTTATTTTCTCATTTATTGATAATAAATAACTACCAGTTAAACGACCTCGCATATGATCGTTCCATAAATAACTCTAGAATAATAATTTAATAAAGTTTTGTACTGAGCAACAAGAGGGCTTTCATCAATAATTTGGGGCTAAATATAGAATGGCCACCATATTTGTCAGTTTACCAGTTAACATGTGTGACATACTCTCAAGATTCCTTCCTAAAATATATTTTACAAGTCAATGCAATTATTTCGCTGTAATATTTGGATAGGCGTACAGCTGAAAGTATAAACGTTATGTTTCAAAGAAAAATATCATTCAATAGTTTTGGCGGGAAGAAATGTTTTATTTACGGTTATATGGCGTCAGACATAGTTACGGACTACACAGATACTAAGAGAGGAAACCCGCTGTTAACACACCATGGGCTACTCGTTTCGATTAGCAGCAAGGAATCTTTTCTATGCACCATCACACAGACAGGTTAGTACATACCACGACCTTTATAATACCAGTTGTGGAGCACTGACTGTAACGAAAAATAGCCAAATGGGTCCACCGATGGGGATCGATCGTAGACTGACCGCGCATTAGGCGGGCGATTTACTACTGGGATACGTCCTGCCTGGAGCCGCCTTTGTTGCAACTTTACATAGCACCTTTAAACGCCAGTAATTCTTTAATAGCCAAGAACTGACTGCTTTTAATGGATATTATATGACTGATTTTGTTTGTTTTTCTTTGAGAAGCCACTGTTTATGCACACTTACAGCCGCTTATAATTTAGATATTCTCCAGTTAATGATGCAAAGCGTTATTAATATTTACATATTTGATACAAATAAAAAAAAAATTCTTCAGGAAAACATGTCGTTTACAACTGATAATGCAACTTGAATATCCACATCGCATGAATTATTTACAGAAGCTGAGAGAGACGTACAGACATTACCCGTGAAAACTAAATCGATTTACTAGCAGATAACAACTCTTTTAACCACCCGACATGTTGACCTTGGAGCACTTTTAGACAATGGACGTTGGCGTGACCGTTACGTCCCAGCGTAGCATACAGGTCGGGATTAGGTTTACGGTCATGCTAATCGAGACTTAAGAATGAAGGTCGTAAATGTCGTCAGCCTGACGTTCGACTGCGTGTGACGCACACGATCGCCGAATGACGGTAAGCAGGAACGCGCAGCGCTGACCCCCGGTTACTAGCTCCCGGCCTCTGCTTAGCAACAAAAGCATACCTCTCATACTAATCATAAGTTATTAGCATTTTCGAGAAATTCCGCGATCTCGGCTGGTTATGAAACTGGACAGACGTTTTGGTGACCGCCAAAAACGCCAACTGGCTAACGATACCGAATATGGATATGTGAGAGATGAATTCCGAGGTCAGAGGTCAACAATTTTGAGTCCGAATTACTGTCGTACTATGTGAAGGAAAAGCTTACCTGTCAATTATCTGGACAAACGTGAAGCCGCAACAGCTGCTGCTGTCGAAAAGCATGAAAACAAAGAAAGTGAAATGTTGTTTTATCCTCAACGTATCGTCAGTCATCGGCTCCCCGTCAGCTAACCACTGGGTTTTTTCTCGACATAACCATATGTCCGACGCCGATATAACCGTAGTTATAATGTGTTGAGTGCGTCGTTAAACAAAAAAAAAATCGGCTATATCGGCTATATCTAACGAGTAACATGTCTATCGTGGGCATATTGCATATATAATATCTCATGCTGCATTAGGAAACATGTAGCTGGTTTCCACTGTCTACATGTTAGAATTACCAAATGTATGACATCCAACAGCAGATGATTAATTAATCAATGAACTCAAGTGGTGTCGTTAAACAATACAAACTTTAAATTTAAACAAGACTATACAGACATGATGACTATAGTATAGTGAAGATCAGGAGCTGTGGTAATAAATTAAATTACATGTATTTGGCTTTAAATGCACCTAAACAAACTCATGAGACCCATTGATATCTGACATGGAGAATATAGTATACTGTATCCTACCTCAAATGCGTGCATGTGATTAGTTATATGATAAACATAATGTGATATATGTCTGCAGTAATTAATAGTAGATAACATAACGTGACAGTTCTATTGTTTAATTTGTTCTTCCACAATCAAAGTATTATCAAATTCAAGTTCTTTGTTTGTTTTGAGTTTTACAACTCATCAGCTGCATACTTAGCGTTACAATACAACACAGTTATGACGATGACACACAAATGTTCACTTGCGAGCGGTGTTCCTCATTTTGGTGCAAGGATAGCTATGTTCGCCCTGTTTCCCTGTTTAAATCACATTTCATCTGTATCTCAAACATTTCACAAATAGTTCGCAAGTATCTGATATAATCGTTTCCATTTTGTGTTGATAGCTGTGTGCAATATTGTTACCACATCTCCATACACTGTTTCCATGGTTTGACCATATAACGCGTAATATGTTATATGCGTCATTACAACTTTCACATATTTGAACATTTCACAGACGTTTACACATTTTTTTATTGACAATTTTAGAATATTTGTAACCTCATTTACCTTTCTCTGACACCCAGTAGATAAAGCGATTATCGTGCTGGACGGTTATTAAACTTTATTCAATTCAATTTGCATAAAATATGCTAAGCAAATATTAATACGTTTTAATATAACCGAACATTCAGAAAGCGTTTGCAGCATTTACAATTAAATTAAAACTGAAAAATACACATGTAGTCCAAGCTCCAAAGCCAAAAAAATAAAATAATAATAATAATAATTACCATACACCACTTGGCCCCCTTAATTTCTGGGTATTTTATGATGCATATACCCATTACTCTTTCGAAATCAGAACGCTGCACCAAAATTTAACCCTTCCAAAGTTTTCATTTCCATTTCAAATCCAAGATGGCTGCTAAAATGATCAAATTCTATAAATATTATACTGTTTTGTCTCATGTCAATAATAATGATCCAATTGTAGTAAAAATAGCCTTAAATGATTATTTTTAACACATTCCCCAAACAAAATAATAAAAGATGAAGAAACATGGTGGAAATTTATATTATATAAATATACACACCAGAAATCTATGCATTTTTCTTCATATGTTCTTTGTCAATATTTTGGGATATTCCTGAGTTTGTTGCAATTTTTAAGATGTTATCGACTAAGAGATACTTTTTGACGACTGTAATTATATATCAAATATACTGTTCTGCATAAAATATACTAAACGTGCTTCTGATCGTTCTAAACTTTGTAATAGGTTAAATATCATTTTATTTCCTAAAAATAACTTTGTTTTGTACGTACGAAATTATTTGAAGATAACATTCAGTTTGGGCTTCTTACAAATATTAAGACGACCAGAAACACATTGAATATACAGACACTGATATTCTAAACACAAAAATATATTTAATATGTAATTTTAATCGTAGAAATATTTTATTAGTCGGAAACATCTTATAATGCAGCAAACTCGGGAATGTCCGTTTAAATACAAATTTATGTTAGAAAAATGATGATTGTTTCTCACACAATAATGACATTGTTTTACTATTACATAGATTTTAGGATTTCCTGGTCAATATCTAGGTTGGCATTTTCAGATTAAAGTAGTAATGTCATGTTGGTAACATCACTCATTCTGAACCGATTTCATCACACATAGACTTAAACTTGCAAACAGGCAAACAATAACTGTACACCAGTATGCTATCAATATAAAACTGAACATTATATTTAAAAAGTGAAAACAAAAGCTAAACACAATTCCCAGCACACACACACACACACACACACACACACACACGCACGCACGCACGCACGCGCGCGCGCACGTACACACTAATGATTTATTCATTAAAAACAGCTAGAATCAGACACATAAACATATATGTCACTGCACGAAAAAAACTGCAAATCGGTAATAAACCGAAGGCACAGCAATTTATAGATGATCATATCTTCGCGGTCCCTACTTCCTGGGCTATTCTTTCCGATTAGCAGCAATGGATATTTTATTTGCGCTTCCCACAGGCAGGATAGCACAAACCATGGCCTTTGTTGAACCAGTTATGGATCACTGGTCGGTGCAAGTGGTTTACACCTACCCATTGAGCCTTGCGGAGTACTCACTCAGGGTTTGAAGTCTGTATCGGGATTAAAAATCCCATGTCTCGACTGGGATTTGAACCCAGTACCTACCAGCCTGTTGACCGATGGCCTAACCACGGTGCCACCGAGGCCAGTTTACTACAAAGAGGACATCGTATATAACATGACATAATTATATCAGTCGTAGAGCGTTCCCAGAATTACATACCAATTGTGTTCCCATGTTTACTGCATGCCTTATTATACACCACAAGCGGACAGCATAGCCTAGTGGTACAGTGTTCGCCTGATGCGCGCTCGGTCTAGGATCAATCCCCGTCAGCTAACAACTGGGATTTTTTCTCGACATAACCGTAATTATAATGTGTTGAGTGCGTCGTTAAAATTTAAAAAAAAATAATAATAAAATAAACATATAATTATTATACACCACAAGATCGCACTATAAAGTAGTGCAATACCAAAATGTATATTAAAAAAATAAACAAATAAGGATTGTCTACTAAAATATGAATTCTGTAAAAATAATAATAATAAACTGCTCATAATTCTGTTGTGTTCTATTTTGTAAACATATTATTGTTTTTAAGTCTTTTAAAATATTCAAATTAAATCTTGAACATCTGTCAACTCAAGCTGTCATGGCTGTTTCTTCCAATGGATACCTTACAATACAATCTGACTAATATCGGAATTGAAACAATGCAGACACGAGTGACACTCACTTCATTATAATTGCTTATCTTCACCGTGTTTCTGTACTTCTCCGCATTCCGACCATACTTATCTATAATCGATAACATCAAGGTAGATTTTTACGTCCATTCGTCCTCCTGTCTGACCTATCTACAGTGCGGAATTTGGTGTTCTACAAGGCACAACGTTTTAGCTATTACGTAAATGATGATGCCATCCATCTTAAAGACACTGACAGGGTAACCTGATCACTAACGGGTCTCACACACCATATTAGTAGTTGACACCACAGCCACTGTGTCAGGCATTACACATAACATGTTAACAGTAAACGGTTATAACTCTGTTACCCAATACCCTTGACCTACTCATTTAGATAGCGCCCACAGGTAATTGGTACATAACGTAACCCCAGTACGACGAAATTGCTTGAGTACAAACTAAAAAAACCACAGTATAGTATTTGTTTAGCAGTATATATTATTATTATTGTTATTATTATTATTATTATTATTATTATTAGTAGTAGTAGTAGTAGTAGTAGTAGTAGTAGTAGTATTACGTTCATGTATTATTTAGAATATGCATGTAGGTGTAGTATTTTATTATGAGTATACATATTCAACGTTAGAAAGATATAATGATCAATCTATCAAATAAAAAGTGTATGTGTAAATGGAGCCATAGTTTACAAAAACTATGTTAAATAATAATACATTTAAATCACTGAAAGTGGAATCGTTTTATAACAAACTCAAGACCAGATATACAACACTGAAAAACATATGTAGATGAATAAACGTTATAACAAATATTGGAAACAGCGTAGCTTTTTATGCATTTAAATTGTTAAAATTAAGAGCTAAAAAGGGTTTTATTCATTTATTTCATTCATTTTAACTTTATATTTTCGTTTGTATCCAATTATGTATCAATAACACTGTCCAGACTCGCCTAAGTGAATATAGCCACGAAAATAAGGTTATTTTGGATTGTTTAATTATATAACCAATAATGACAATATACTGTTATGGTGATTCATCACATCAGCCACTAGTTTCCGAAATACCCATTGGACTCAACACTGCGCAAATATACGGTCTTGTCGTGTATATCGGTTTTGTTGTTCACATTGGTTACAAAGTAATTTATTGAGTTTTTATATATTAAGTAAGTTTCTAGTATTACACAATTATGTGTTACATTTTTATTGACTGACTGGTGAGTTTGTGTACATTGTTAGAGCTATGATTAATGGTCCAAACAAATGAGTTATAATGTATTTAAATAGAATGAGTGTGAAGCTAATAAAAATAGACATGCAATACATTTTGGTAATTTATATATATATAACTAGATTATTTATTTCCAAAGTGCACACACGGAGAGAGAGACAGAGAGAGAGAGAGAGAGAGAGAGAGAGAGAGAGAGAGAGAGAGAGAGAGAGAGAGAGAGAGAGAGAGAGAGAGAGAGAGAGAGAGAGATCTGTCAGATGGAAAACATGTACTAGTATGCTTTTAGTAACTCCAAATAAATACTTTTATACAAACTGTATTGTTTTGTCATTGTTTAGAACACAAATATCACGATATGCGGTTTTGAAATAAATAATCTAGAGTAAATGTGTGTGTTTGTGTGTGTGTGTGTGTGTGTGGGAAATATGCAAAGAGAATAGTGTCCATATTATAACATCGTATACAAATATGAAATACAAGCTCAAATGCACTTTTAAAAAAACGTTTGTGTTCACTATGAACGGATATCGTCAAAAGTATACGTTCGATTCGTAGTCAGTGCCGCCATAGCTCGGCAAAGTTCAAATGACAGCCTGTTGTCAGTTTCAGTTAACACGTGCGTTAACACCCTTACTTGTCCAAGCTTTAAAATCTTGAAATGAATTTTCTGGGGGAGCATGACCCCATATAAACTTCGCTCAACATAGTCTATAACCCCAACCCCGCTGAAATCCCAGCACTCGCGCCTTGGAAACCCACTGCATTCGGTTGGGATTTTTTAATTGTTCTTGTTTTTTAGCAAGGAATCGTGTATATGTACCATCCCACAGACAGACGTGTCATGGACTTTTATGTACTCGTCGATGCGGATCGATACTAGACTGGTTGTGCATCTGCAAAAACCCCCACCTTTTTAGGTCCAAGTAATGAATAAAAATAGCATATAGTCTTGAAAAATGTTACGTAAATCGAAGACAGAACGTTCTTCCTCTACCCCAGGAGCGTTACGTAATTAGTAACACCCCCTTACATGTAACGCGTATGCCATGAGCTGGCCACTGTCAAAATTTCAAGGCAAATCCCCTATCCACCGACACCTGCAAAGACGTACCATACCACTATGGATATAAATATGTTTTGGAGTTATGAGACGACCCCTCAATCAAGACAGTTAAATTTGTTCAAAAATTGCGAATTCTCACGTGATCTCTTGTTGGGGAATTTTACACTTGTGATAAGCCAATGAAATCCGAGATCGGTAGGAGCCCGTCAAAAGTGTTCCACTTTCAAAATAATGACTTTGTTTTTGACCTGGATAAACCAACGTAGTGGAACCAGTGATGAGTGCGGCGCCATATATGCACCAAACGTAATGGGATTTCTGTTCTACCGGTATATGCTTCAATAATAAAATATTCCAGAGAATGCCGCTTAAACGCTCGGATACCAGGACATCTACAAAAGCGGAAGTCGTGCTGACCGTTGTTCAGAATATGTATTGTCAAACACTCGGTTAGAAATAGTTTAACTGTTTTTGTATTTGAATTCAGCTTTATTTGTTTAAACTAGTAATGTATTTCACACCGTCTGAAATATATTAAGAGTGTGCTCATTGTACGCTATATAATTCTGGCACAGAAGTTGTTTGTGTTTTAAACAATATTTATTCCGGGGTTTGTTTTTGGCGGTGGGATTGGTCGACAGGCTTTAAGCCATTAGGACCATTCCCTACATAAGTAATACAAATACATTTTAAAGATGACGAACAATACTAATCATTGCATAGCTAATAGTAATGTTAACAAACATGGATACACACAAAATAATCAGTTATAATATCAATCAGTTACGAATGAGTAACTGAATAACGGACAGTGACATAGGAAATGTTCTGCATTTTCGATAGGATGTCCACAATCACATCTAGGATTATCTAACACATGGCGTATAAATGTATGATCATTTAGGTTGCTGATTCCCATTCTCAGTCGACAGTGCAGTATCTGCAGTCTTCTCTTACCGTAGTAAAACTATGTACGACAAAAATAAGTACTTAAATGATCAGCATTACGTAAAGAATACGGTTTGGTTTCAACGACTGGTCGAGGTAACTGAAGAGATAAGTAAGTGGGTAGCAAGTATTTTGACAGTGTATACATCATACATAATTTATGTCGTTTTCGCCTTTCTAGTAGTGGTATGAAACCTGTTTCCTTATAATGTAGTTGGTGTGAGGTTCCTCTAAGATTGTTCTAAGATCATCTAGTTGAATATTTTCAAGATTTTCTGTCAAATGAAACGAGCAATTATCCCAAACAGAAGTTGTTTCGTTAGAGATACGATGTCTATGGACTCCTGAAGGCATTCAAAACGCTTTATGGTAGACATTTGGAAGCTATATCTACTACATATGATGCATTACTGATCAAAATGATAACTGATGCTATTTCATATTTTGAACTTGTGCATACGTTTATCCTAGGCTTTAGTAAGCTGGTCTGGGAATGCCATTCCTCACTGGGCAGTGCAGGAAGACTGATTTTCCAGTAAAGGATCACATCGGGAGTGGCAGTCCTCCATTAGATGAACAACTAAACATTATTTCGCCGTTTGCCCATTCGACTCTACTCGATATACGAGTTTGATCATGGACAAGGATTTTGTCATTCAGATTTGTGAATACACCAATCTAGTATGGTTGTCATGTTGCAATATAATTTATGTTCAATAACACATTATAGTGGGGCTATCTGTAATCTTTATTTTTCATGGAATAAAGACGTAGAATAAGAAACTTTATTGAAAATCTGTATTATCACCGTTTTCCCTTGTCTTCCATGTCTGTGTTATTCTTAACCATAGGTCGGGCGCAATATAACCGTAAATAGAATGTCTTGAGTGCATCGTTAAATAAAACACTTCCTTTGCCCTTGTCTCTGCACTTTTTTAATTACATACATGTATTCCATGCATGCCTATTGTGTACAATAACATCATTATTCCATTTGTTATTTTGCATATAACTGTTTTCTAATTTCTGTCAATTATATATTATCCTCTTTTGCAATGCTACTCAAATGTTCATGCTGTAAAACAGTTTAGAATGTATCAAAACGTGTGGCATGCCTGATAATACTGATTTGACCGCATGTATTGTCTTTATTTGTTAAATGATATTCATGTACCAAATGGTTGGAATTTATCTTAATTCAATTGGCCTTTAGTAAATACAGATTAATGTGAAACACTAAGTGAAGATATTTAGGATGAGATTGGATTCCGTACTTTTGACGCGATGTACTGATACTGTAGATGGTGCTGTGCGTGGAACGCCATACCTTGCATTTATTGTCCAAATGATTGAAACAGATTTTTAATTACGGGTGAAGTCATTACCCTATCGGAGGTAGTGTATCTAGTAGCAGACTAAAACAAACAATCTATTACCTACATGAATGACATGCTTGTTTTTTTTATATTCACACTTGTGATTGTGAATGTAACACATTTATTTGACTTGATCTTACTATTAATTTGGTCAAATGAATGTGGTAATATATTTAATTTTAACTGCAGTCAAACAGTTTTTCTAATTAACGTCATAATTTTCCCGATGATACAACTTTTTAACTGTTTGGTAAACATCCTGTACATTTGAACTATGTGTTCATAACAGATGCCACCTGTTATGAACGCCTAATAATATCACTATGTATTCAGTGTTTCATGAGTGGATGCCATTACAGCTGTAAATATTCCATTGAGCTCTATCCTGTGCAAATTTGAGTTTTCTAATTAGTCTTGGTAGTATACATAGTATACGAATTTTGATAAATTTAGTAAACGAAATTCGTTTTGAGATGACATCATATTAATGAAGTTAATTGTTAATGGTAGAGCAGCATTTACTTTCATAAAAGGTAAAATGTACATATTTCTCAAATAACTATATATTATTTTGCATACAAATAATACATGGAGCTGATCTTCAATACAAAACCCCTGGTTATTATCTTGACAAAAAGTGCATAATCTTCTCTCATATACAATATTCTTACATCTACATATATCTACACATAAACCAAAACTATTACATCTAAATTGTGATAATGCAATGTGTAAATAGCATTCAACATTTAATAGAAATTTATACTGGTTATAATAATAGCAAGAATCCGAACCGTTCATAGAGGATGCTCATTCTTGTTGTAGAATATCATATAGTCTTTGCTTAAATACATTAATAAAACTACTGATGTCTCGCACATCATGACTTATCCATAAAAATCCAAACGTTTGAAAATAATTTGTTTAATGTCTGTCGCCCAAGTAGTATGACCTGCATCATCAAGATATTTAAGCATGACATAACTCTGTTTGGGCAATCTGAAAAGAGAAAGCTATTTGATAGCATGGGTCACGTAAATATGCTGGAGAGGAGCTCTTCCACTCTCACCTAATACCATATCATTTTTACTGACTTCCCCAGGTGTTTACAAAATGTAATCTGAATTTCTTTTATTACCTTACTTCTAGTAATACCCCAGATTTCTGTCCCATAAGTTAGAACTGGTGTTACCATAGTATGAAATATTTTAAAGCTATCAGTTACACTTATATGTCCATCCCTTTTTGATATCTAAATAGTGCCAACATGGACTTATTTGCCTGAGGAGTCAGACACAGCTGATCTTTATTCCAGGATAATTGTGGCGTACACACAATATTCACATATTTATACACTAATACTGGTTCGACTCATACCCCATTATAAAACCGTTTTTCATAATATCGCAGACGACCTCCTTTTTTGTCAAGATTTATTCGCATTTTTGTAACTTGGCAAAATATTTCAATAACCTTAATGTTTAGCTGTAACTGTAAACTTGAGTTGGCAAGAGCAGTAACATCGTCTGCAAACATTAATATGTGCATATTTTCCAAATTTGCTGTAATAAATCAAACATCATATTACAGAGTTTCTAGGGGAATGGCAGTCCTCCTATAGGTTGTACAGAACGGATAAAACATTACGGACATCCTAGAGGAATGTCAGTCGTCATATAGGATGTATAAAATTTATCAAACATATTACGGATCTTCTGAGGAATGGCAGTGCTCCTATAGGCTGTATCTACAGAACGGATAAAACATTACGGATCTCCTAAGGTTAAACAGTTTGAAATATATTTTTGGGGGGGAAGCATGGCCTCATATAAATGTCGGTAAACCCAGTCTATAACCCCAACCCCGCTGAAATCCCTGCACACGCGCCTTGGAAACCAACTACATTGGTTGGTGGGTGGGTGCGTGTTCCTTTGTATTATTATATGCCCGTCGATGCGGATCGATCCTGGACTGACCGCGCATTAAAAACAAAACCAGTTTTGTAGGTCTAAGTAATAAATAAAAATAGCATATAGTCTTGAAAAATGTTACGTAAATCGAAGATAGTACCCTCTTCCTCTACCCCAAGAGCGTTACGTAATTAGTAACACGCCCTTACATGTAACGCGTATGTCAACAGCTGGCCACTGTCAAACTTTCAAGGCAAATCACCCATCCACCGACCCCTGGAAAGACGTACCATACCACTATGGATATAAATATGTTTTGGAGCTGTGAGACGACCCCTCAATCAAGACAGTCAAATTTTGTTTTAAATTGCGAAATCTCACGTGATCTGTTGTTGGGGAATTTCACTCTTGTGATAATCCAATTAAAACCGAGATCGATAGGAGCCCATCATAAGTGTCCCACTTTCAAACTAATGGCTATGTTTTTGACCTGGATAAGCCAGCGTAGTGAAACCAATGATGAGTGCGGCGCCATGTACGCACAAAACGTGATTTTCCGTTCTATATGCTTAAATAATAAAATATTCCAGGGAATACCGCTTTAACAATATATTTTGGATAATTTGTTTGGATACTTAGGGGATGCAGAAATCTTTCAAACAACTGCCAAATCAACATCAAAATCGCGCACGAACTGCGTGAAATGACAGTGCATCATATATTGCCAAACGTTTTATCGATCACCTATGTGATGGCGGTGGCTGCATTATATTTTCTGTGACTTTTGTATTGCTGTGACTTTTATTTTTATGATTGTTTCCTGTGACTTTAACTTTCCTAGATTTGTGATGACATACATTTAGTATAAACAAAAAGGTAATCTCCAACAGCGAAAGGTTCGCACTAGCAGCATTTGAATGTTTGTTGTAATATTTAAACTGACAGGAGCGACAGCGTGAGAGCTTTCGTCTTAGAAAAGAAAAACCCTGCATCATGTCAAATTATACTAACATGCACTACATACAGGTAAAAGGTATTACCTTGGAGTACCCTGAAGTGCTCGGAACGGGTATGGATCACAGCACCCTCCATTTGGACCCAGCATATTATCAGGATGTCGGTTAAATATGAAAAGATGACTTGAAAACCATGTCAAGAACAGAGGGATGTAGTTAAAATTAGACATGACAAATTACATGTTTTCTACATTAAGCTCCACCAAACCGGAAACAGCATATGGTCCTATTAATGTCAGAAGATACCCCAGACTAATTAACAATGCACACAAATACATTCTATCAACAAACTCTTCTTATGTGTTTTAAGAACGAACAAATAAAGTTTAACCTGTAACACATTGTTTTTGTTTTGTTTTCTTTTTTAAACTAATGCTATTCAGCACGTCATCTGTGTTGTCTGGGACTCAACGAAAGACAGTGTGACGTCATGACGACGTCGTTAACGACACGTGAGTCGAGTTGAGCCGACGAAGTAAGCAGTACGTCCAGAGAGTCGCTCGCAGCAGTAGATTTATGTGGTGACATCAGGCGGAGACAGGTCTGGCTTGGCAATTGGCAATGAGCTGTTGTCTTTGTGGGTGTGGTGTTTAAAACTATCCCGGCATGTTGCTAACCGTCAACTACTTTGGTCGGATTAATGCAAGCTGCTCCTCTTCATGTCTACATCAACTAAAGGTAAGTTGGGATAGTAGGTAAACATAAATATAAAGTGCTCTTCAAATAAGTATCAGTGATGTTCAGGCTAATATTTAAACACAATAGAACTATATCATTATTGCTAACAAAGTAACTGTCAGTGGCTTTAAGGCTTGTTCTTGCTAACATTATATTGCTGTTAAAATAAATGTCAGTAGATTTTATAATAATCTAGCAAAACTGTGTATAATTACACTTATTAAATAATTACTAGTGGCTTTTGGACTAATTCTTGGCAAAAATATATTGTTGTTAAAATAAATACCAGCGGCTTTTAGAATAATATTTTGCAAAAAAGAAATGCATTGCTGTTAATATAATTTTCAATCGCTTTTAAAGTAATCGTTTGCAAAACTATATACATCAGATTGTTGATAAAATAATAATTAGCAGCCTGCAGACTAATTAGTGGCTTCCAGAAAGACTACACACGTGTGTATACAGATTAGAAATAATTCTCAGTGAAACGCCAATTCTACATTTCCAACATTTTGACAAGTGTGCATAATGCACTTTATTATTCCACCCATTACCCCCATCCCACCCCCAAGTACTCACAAAAAATGTTAAATCATCTATAGAAAATGCATGACATTATTAAAATTAAAATACTAAAAATGTTAAACCATCTATAGAAAATACATGACATCATTAAAATTAAAATTATAATACAAAATATAAAGTTAAGCTTTGTCGCAGTATATACTGTACAGTTTGTTAAATGTGTCTTCATACTAACCAGATTCCACCTTATTGTGAAAGATTATTCACTGAAAATTGTTACAATAAAATACGTGACCGAATTGTTATAAAAAGAGGAAATATGACTCATTTAAGCAGATACAGTTATTTACGCATTCAGCATAATATTTCGGTCGGCATAATATTGTTAAACACGTAAAACTAACAGAAAGAATCGTCCACGTGTATGTTCTAATTAATATATAAACAATGCAAAGATAATTACGACTCAACATTGTGGCATTTATTATTGTTATTATTTATTATATTTAATATTATTATTTAAAAAAAAACAAAAAAAAAAAAAAACAACACATTCTTCTTATTTTTCTTCTAATTAATGTGTATTGGTTATGCGCATGTAGCTTTGGACTGTCAATTCCAAGCTAACGTCGCAGTTTTCCATCTCATCAAACATAGCTCTAGGCCATGCATACGGGCTATGCCTGTAAACGCATTATGCGCAAATGTCTATCACAAGTCCGGAACAAATGACATACGTAAAAAAAACGACCGCAATAGTGTATATTCACAATTCTGCTTCTCGTTGTCATATACATGTGTAAACATAATATATCGTTTTTTCTTTATTGCGTAGTGGCGTCGTTTACGAAATCAAATGATTTGTATTTGCATTTACATCTAATTAATGTTAATGTACGCTGTTCTGGACACGCAAGTCAGTTATTTGTAGTACGTTTCTATCCATGGCTACTCTTTATTATCAGTTAAAAGCAATGGATATGTTAAATATACCATATCACATGCCCATGCACCAACTGCTGTAATTGTGTCTTAAAGGTAACATTCTGAGTTTGTAGCCAAAAATATAGAAAATATAGAGTTTATTACATAAGTTTGTTTTGTTTAACGACACCAGTAGAGCATATTGATTAGTTAATCATCGGCTATTGGATGTAAAACATTTGATAATCAGAGGACACCCGTTACATTTTTCCTAATGCAGCAAGGGATCTTTTATATGCATTTTCCCCACAGACAAGAAAGTACAAACCACGGCCTTTGACCAGTTGTGGTGCACTGGTTGGAAAGAGAAAAAAAACAATCAGTTGAATGGATCCACCTATGTGGTTTGACCGCGCGACGCAAGCACCCCAAGCGAGCACTCAACCGACTGCGCTAAATCCCGCCCCGATGATTATGAAAAAGTATAACGTTTGTGTTGTTTAACTACACTCCTAGAGTACATTGATTTAGTAATCATCGGCTATTGGACGTCAAGCATATAGTAATTTTGACAGGAAACCCGCGACAGTTTTTCATTAGTAGCAATGGATCATTTATATGCACCATCTCAGTTATTTAAAATTTAGTTTTTGCGATAATTAGAAGAGACAATTGATTGTTATGGACGAGATTAATGTTGGTAAAGATGCATATTATGAAATTATGAAATACACTAGATATATAGATTTTAGCAAGAATCAAATTTCAATAATTTAAAATGTTATATTGGCCAAAAACAATGTTGTAGCAACTGCGAACTCGGATTAGTCTATGACGTCATAAAACGTAGTAGGGGACTCACTCTGGCCTGAAACTGGCCCCGGGAGCCTTGAACTCAAGAACCTAGCTAATGTCTCCATCCATAGTCCTGTGAGCCTTGAACTCAAGAACCTAGCTAATGTCTCCATCCAGAGCCCTGGGAGCCTTGAACTCAATAACCTAGCTAATGTCTCCATCCAGATCCCTGGGTGCCTTGAACTCAAGAACCTAGCCAATGTCTCCATCCAGAGCCCTGGGAGCCTTGAACTCAAGAACCTAGCTAATGTCTCCAATCAGAGCCCTGTGAGCCTTGAACTCA
>JAECMU010158310.1:0-15083 GCA_016106625.1 Dracogyra subfuscus | reverse complement strand
TTCTGCATACGGCTATACTATCTAAGGATTAAAGTGACAATCATTCACAGACCGGAAGACACAATAAAAAGTTTAACATAGAAAACATCAAAATGGAGTATTATCTGGAAGTAATATGGAGTAAAAATTATAGTATAAACAAAATGAGACATTTTTTGTTCAGAGATCCCATTCGGAAGTTTTCGGCCGATTCCGGCGAATTATACGACATAACTTCGTTGGTTATTCCAAGCTCAGATTAATAGGGAGAAGCCCACTATATTGTTGTATATAGATAGGTGTAGTTTCTAATTTATCAATGCAACCGAGTTACATTTTAATAATATTTATGCATAACAGTGTTCAGAACATTCTTTTAAAAACATCTGCGGATACATTTTCACAGAGAGTTCTAAAATCATTTATACCAAACTCTACATCAAACATCCGAGGGTACCGTTGAATTCGTAATCGACCGAAGTCATCCGAGGGTACCGTTGAATCTGTAATCGACCGAAGTCATCCGAATGTTTTACAGTTTCCATCCAAATAGAAATTGTGCATAATGATCGTTTATCACCGATGTTAATATATGAAGGGATAACAATACTGATGTTATGAAAATATCAGAATATTCATGCGATGTTAAATGACTTGATGATAATCACGAATAAATTGATGAAATACTTGAAAAAATATATACAATGTAGACTAGTACAATGAAGTAGAAACCAGCTATAACCAACATGAAAAATATGAGCTTGAGTGGCCTGTAGCCACCTCCCTCCTTATTTATATGTTGTAGCGGAGAGCGAGAGAAGAGTGTGTAATATTTTGGCAGTCGTCGACGACCAAATGATAGCTAGCTATTGTCTAAAATACAAACTGTTTTCTAAAGTCCATGCCACAGAGCTTTAGTTTGTTTATTCTCTAGTCTAATTGTGACATTAAACTTACATGTTGTTAACCAGCGCCAACGTATCACATGGGCACACACTTTGCTCTACGTAACCACAAAAACATACAGCGCAGGTTTGTTTCACTCAACACATTATAAGTACGGTTATATCGGCGTCGGACATATGGTTATGTCGAGAAAAACCCCAGTGGTTAGCTGACGGGGATCGATCCTAGACCGACCGCGCATCAGGCGGGCACTGTACCACTGGGCTATGCTGCCCGCCTGTGGCATCAGATTTACGGGGAGGGGAAATGTATTTTAGACACAGTAGCTGGTGATCGACGATTACCGAAGTATTACACACAGTCATCTCTAGCTCTCCCCTACAACACATAAACAAATGGGAGGGCTAGAGGTCACACGAGCTAGAAAATTACATACATTTTTTTCATATGTAGAAAGTGGAATAAAAACCAGCTAGGGTTATTTAGACTGGTTCCAGTGAAGGCGCCAACAATGTCAACAATTGCATGAACAACAATGTCAAAAGATTTAGAAAATATTTATAACAATGTTTAAAAAGTATCGAAAATAACATTTTTATTGTAAAGTAGGAAGGCACAAAGTTGCATGGAATTCTGCGCTATTTTAAAATATGCGCAGTTGATTGGAGTTTGTGTAGAATAATATCTGGAATGAAGAAAATATCAGTCGTCATAACTGGTCCATTAAAGGTGCATAATCGGCTAAAATAAAACACGATACTTCTGTCTGAATCCCAAGTTTCTTGCTTACAAAAACGTTTTTTTCTTTTTTAAATGTTGTATATTTGACGTGCTAGTAGTAATAGATGTCCAAATGTTAAAAGACGCTTAAAACGATGCTATGGCCAGACAAAACTGACATGGTACTATGTTTAATAAGTAATGTTTTAGAAATACATTCTGATAAATTGTCACAATGTTTAACAAGGGCGGACCCAGAAAATATTTGAGAGAGGTGACCAATGGCAAAATGGCACGTGGACAAACTCTCTGAAAAATTCACAGGCCCCCAATTCTTTGTTGGATCCGCCATTATTTTATAATTGAAGACACTTCAAATGATCTTGAACATGACCAGTTCCTAGTATCTTGATAGTGATTGAGTATTTTGAGCTGTGGATTGCTAGAACAGCGAAGATATTTAGTGTTCGAGTATTTTGAGCTGTGGATTGCTAGAACATCGTAGATATTTAGTGTTCGAGTATTTTGAACTGTGGATTGCTAGAACAGCGAAGATATTTAGTGTTCGAGTATTTTGAGCTGTGGATTGCTAGAACAGCGTAGATAATTAGTGATCGAGTATTTTGAGCTGTGAATTGCTAGAACAGCGTAGATAATTGGTGATCGAGTATTTTGAGCTGTGGATTGCTAGAACAGCGTAGATAATCAGTGATCGAGTATTTTGAGCTGTGGATTGCTAGAACAGTGTAGATATTTAGTGATCGAGTATTTTGAGCTGTGGATTGCTAGAACAGCGTAGATAATTAGTGATCGAGTATTTTGAGCTGTGGATTGCTAGAACCGCGTAGATAATTAGTGATCGAGTATTTTGAGCTGTGGATTGCTAGAACAGCGTAGATAATCAGTGATTGAGCGTAGATAATTAGTGATCGAGTATTTTGAGCTGTGGATTGCTAGAACAGCGTAGATAATTAGTGATCGAGTATTTTGAGCTGTGGATTGCTAGAACAGCGTAGATAATCAGTGATTGAGTATTTTGAGATGTGGATTGCTAGAACAGCGTAGATAATTAGTGATGAGTATTTTGAGCTGTGGGGTGTTAGAACAATCTGTAAATAAGTATAAACTTAAGACTAGATTTCAAACAAGAAACTAAAGCCCAAAACACACAGAGAAACTGGATCTGGATCTGGTGCTGTCAAAACATAGCGGACAGTCTATTCTATGTCGTCTGCTGTCAGATCTGTAGTTCGCGCCAACACAGACGCGGCGTGTTTTGTCACATTCGATTCTGTGAGTGTCATTCTTGACTGGTACCATACTCGCCAGACCCAAACCCAAGCCTAGATTCGGTGTGTTTTGTCATAGTCGATATCATACTCGCCAGACCTAGACTCGGCTCTGGTGTGTTTTGGGCTTAAGTGTTCAGACAGAAATATCATACAATACAGAAAGACCATCAAATACCTTTGATCAACAAACAATTATTTTGCATAGAGTTAAGACGATTGTACGACCACAGTTTAAGTACTATTACACAAATGCATGCAGTCTACGTGTGTATCACTATTACAATAGGCCCTATGAGACTAGAAAAAGAACCGCCCCCGCAAAACAAATATATTTAAATTAATAATAAAACATATTACATAAAATTAAGCAAAGATAAGTTTTGCATAACACCGTTTTACGTTTAAGTGAAATCTACGAGGAAAAGGAACTACACAAAGTGAAACTAAGACATACACCGAAATACATACACCATAATTATTTTTAAATAAGTTAAAGCAATGACGCCATAGACATCCTTGCAGTTTTGTTCTCTCCCAGAGCGACTAGAACTCTACTCTATTTAGAGATAGTGGGCTTTTGATGAAAACATCTATGGAAGAATTTACGAGGCCCATTTTAACAAAGAATTGTATGTATGTATATCTGTATGGGATGGGATTTCCAAACCGTTCTGTCGAACATGGTGCTGTGTCTGTGTGTGAAATTATATATACATACATACATACATACACGTTGGCCTAGTTACAGTCACGTAAGACAAACACGGGCTTTCTGTGTCAATATGGCCCCTTATGTCTGGAGCTGTTCTGTAAAATCGCCACATTCGAAGGATAGGGCGGGGATGGAAAGAAACCTGTCTCTTTATGTCTGCTTTTATCTGTCTGTCCCATAGCACCACCCATACCCTCTCCGATATATTCATATCCAGTGTGTGTGTGTGTGTGTGTGGGGGGGGGGGGCACTATTGGGGGACCAACCCACATTTTGTATATATGTATATTATTATGTAGGTATGATTTTATAAAATGTAATATAGTAAAATGTAAGATGTGATTTCAGAAACAGCCCTTCTGCATTTGACCATCTGATGTTGTAAATGAGACTAGAGATAAAACCTACAGCGCCAATACAGTAGCGGTTCCAGAAAATCCATTTACGGGGTCCCAATGACATGAGGCGGAATGCCAAGGGAGGTTTGGAGGGGGTCGTTAAGAAATTAAAGGTAATATATAATAAACAAAACTGTCGTAAAATAAAGGGGAGACTCTGGCCCCTCCGCCCCACTTAGATGCGCCTCTGCAATATGTAAGCAGTAACAACTGTATAACTTATTAAGCTATAATATCCGATGAATATTTGGACATAGTATACATCTTCATGTAAAAAAACAAATAATATCCCATTAATTGCGAATGCCCGAACGAAAGTAACCTATATATAATAATATTGACACATCGAACATAATATTCATATATTCTATTTAATCTACCTATTGTTGCTATGAACATTAATACGTATACACATGCATAACAATGAATAATTGTACAATTGATAATTCCATCACACATCAATGAAAAATGGTCCACAGACATTCATAGAAGTCTTTGGTACCGTATAAAAAAAAGAACGTCCACCAAACATGAATAGAAAATATGAAATTGGTCCCACAAATGATTATTTCTCTTTACAAACAAATAATACATCACAGACTAACATTTATCACTTGTTGACAATCTTGAGATTATTGTCGAAGTATACAAGTGCGCGAGTGCGTGCGTGCGTGCGTGCGTGCGCGTGTGTGTGTGGAGCACATTGATTTATTTATCGTCGGCTATTGGATTGTCATCATGCAGTGTTAAAATCAACCATGTTACTGACATTCTATCCAACATCACATCTAAAAATTGCGAGAACGATAGTTTCGTTCGCGTGTCGTTCACGCACAAATCTAATTCTGCATAGCCTATTTTTCATTCACATATTGAATTAAATTCTGCATAACCTATTTTTCATTCACATATTAAATTAATAACACAATTTACGTGGACATATAATGGGTTCCGAATTTTTTTTTTTGTAAATGGGTTACGTGAATTTGTTTTTGCGCAACAGATAAATGGGTTACGCACATTTTCATTTCTTATCTACATATATTTCGACACACACAGAGAATTAAATATGGTTTACAATCCCAAGTGTGTTCTTGTTTCTTTATCTCGGTATATATTATTAGATCGCTGTTCGAGTATAGCTAGTATTGATACAAATATATCAGTCGAGTACAATGAACAAAGTAACCAATATCTTGTGAAAGCTCGCAACAAAGTACTCAACCAACGTCACGGGGACCTCCTAATCCGCGGGCTAAAGGCAGGGCCGTTTGAAAGTCGACCTATCAAAAGGTATGAATAGAAAGGAATACGTTTTTAACAACACCTCAGCATATTTGAAAGTTATGGCTATTTTGGTGTCTAACATATGGTTATTTTGACACTTGGTCGAGAGTGAGAGAGGAAAGAAAAGGAATGTTTGTTTAATGACACCTCAGCACATTTTAAACTACGGCTATTTGGTGTCTAACATATGGTTATTTTGACACTTGGTCGAGTGAGAGAGGAAAGGAAAGGAATGTTTGTTTAACGACACCTCTGCACATTTTAAACTACAGCTATTTGGTGTCTAACATATGGTTATTTTGACACTTGGTCGAGAGTGAGAGAGGAAAGGAATGTTTGTTTAACGACACCTCAGCACATTTTAAACTACGGCTATTTTGGTGTCTAACAAAAAGATACAGTTATGACACTTAGTTGAGAGAGGAAAGGAAACTAATACAGGCACTTGTGTAATGTCATCTCAGCACGTTTTTAAATTATGGCTATGTTGTGTTTAACATGGCTATTTCAATATATATTTGATCCAAAAAATCTGCCGCCATCATATAATTTAAGAGATATTTTATATGCTCTTTCTCTGTAGTTAGTTCAGTACCTATCACACCTTTAACATACTATTCGCGGAGCACTTGTTGAAACGGGGGGGGGGGGGGAGGGGGCATTGACAGGACAGTATATACCACAATTCACCAGTCTACTCGTACTGAAAAGAGCACAGACAATACCGTGCATACCACAAATCACCAGTCTACTCGTACCGTAAAAAGCCCACAGACAGGACAGGACAGTACATACCACAAGTCACCAATTAACTCGTACCGAAAGAATAGCAGTAAAATATCATTTATATGCACTTCCCGATACCACAATGCATTATACATACCACGGCATTGGTTGGAACGAGAAACATCCTCGCGGCCATTGAAGGATTTCGATCCTGCGACCCATCAGACCTCAGGCGAGCGTTCTACAACTGGGCTACACGTCTGGCCCGTGTCGTTCCAGAGAAAGCACCGTTTTCTACACCAATGACCCGATTGCCATATTTTGATACGTTTTGAAATGTTGTCGTAAAATGTCCCAGTATTTTTGAAACACAGTCATCTATTTCGACAGCCGTACAGGTTTGACGTAATCTAGTCAAAACTGTATGACCAAGAGTGTGAGAACATTCAGCCATTTCAATACATGCGTAAAATTAATCAAACTGACTTCTTGTTGGGGTGGTGGGTCGGTTAATGTCCCAATCAGTGCATCTGAAATTTTAAATTTTCTTGGGATAGCATGCCCCTAAATTCCGTGACAGGTTCGGACCCTTTGGCATTTCGAATTTCCATTCGCCGGACCATCACACTGGGAAAGGACTCCCCCCTCCCCCTTTCAAATATGCTCCGCGAGCTCAGCCTCCAGTATACATCAACAACCGGCCTCGGTGGTGACATTGTTAAGCCATAGGACATAATGTTGGTAGGTACAAGGTTCGCAGCCCGGTACCGGCTCCCGCTCAGAGTGAGTTTTCATGACCGACTCAGTGGGTAGGTGTAAGGCCACTACACCCTATTCTCTCTCACTAACAACTAACCCAATGTCCTCGGCAGACGGCTCAGATAGCTGAGGTATGTGCCCAGGACAGCGTGCTTGAACCTTAATTGGATATAAGCACGAAAATAACTTTAAATGAAATACATCAATAATTACTTTTCTTTCTGACGTTTTAGACTAAATGTTTAAATAAGCATATATTGGGCACCAAAATAGCAGTCTTAAAAAAATGTGCTGACGTGTCGTTAAACAAACATTGCTTTCACTGGTGTAAAAAGTAGTTTTACTGGCACGAAAAGAGCAAATATTTAGTATAATTAGCTTAGGCGTGGCAGGATCAGTTATTAAATTAAATATTTAAGATGTTTTGCTGGGTATCCCTAGTCAAAGCATTTTAATAAATCATATAATTGTTATACTGAAAAGATACATATACAGTTGTAAACATAAAACAAAAATTACCAACATTTATAGAAGCTCTTAGTTTTATAAAATATTATCGAACAATAGAAAAAATTATTTCAGGGAACAATGAAGACCGCTTCACAGAAAAATGGGGCATTTTATCTCCTTAAAAGTAATACTTTAAATAAGAATAATAATAAGTATCAATTCCACTTAATTTATTTTGTACGTTAATGGAAACATCCTTTCAGCTGGAGCTAAAAACATTTCCTTAATTTTCTTACTAATATAACTGTCCTCCATGACTTTGCCAATCCCTATTACGTAATAGATGTACATAGATTTTTCATTATTAGTATTTTGCGATGTTATTTCTTCTAATAAGATGTATAATATGTATTATGCATATGTGTGTGTAGTATACTCAAGCTACGTGGGTATATAACACGGATGTAAATGTGGCATTTCATGGAAATAAACTTTTGAAGAAAAAAACCACGCTTGTTACAGATTTATACACCACTAAATTCAGATTACAGTACACGACACAACTACAAAGTCAACCAACAGCCTACAGGTGGTTATGTAAAATCCCTTTACAGCGGAGAGATAATTACACTAAAATGTTGGCTCAACTAAGGTAGCTCAGGGACCAATTTCACAAAACATCGTAAGCCTAGTTTTGTACGTAAGCGTAAATTTACGACTAAACCACAATTTATTTACTATTATAGTACAATAAATATGGTTAGAAGTACACATATTTCATTTTCTTGTTTCATTAAAATGCTCTATTTTCCGTAATTATGTCATTTTCTGCGTGAAAGTATTGCCAAACACTTATAAACGTAGGAACTGTATAACTGCTACTAGCAGACGCAAACTTAGGATGTTTTGGGAAATTGGCTCCAGTGTTTTTACCTATATGCTGGTTACACCCTCTCCACACACAGTAAATGAAAACATGTTGAAAAAATGTACTGGCCATCTACCTGTAGTTGACGTTACCGACTGTACCGATGGTATACACGATGAATGATAAAAGTCAGAACATTTAAGTCATAACAGATTTACTGGCAAGTTGTGACGCTCAGAAATCATAATAATATAATAATAATAATATTAAACCAAAACATTGATGAATAAATAAATTGGCACATGATTAAGTCATTTGATTTGTTCCATTATTTGATCAAAAGGCTTAACGACAGGGCACTAGCAAGCTGGGATGACACAACGGGTAGGACCTCTTTTCTTACGTCTTGATCACATTTGTTTTAACTAAAACATAATTTTAACGTAACAACAGCCAACGTTTGAAGCCTGGAGTGTCATGAAATCAGCCCTCCTCCACACTATTAATTCAAATAGATTGTTTTAAGGTAAAGATTGTCAGTTGCTGTGTCTTTGGGTGTGACAATAGTATGCTGTGTATATACATGTAAACCATCTAACACACCAAACGTTAAGCTACAATTTAACCTGAATTCCTATTATGTGAGCTAAATCTTTTACAATTATTATTTTATACTCAAGTTGATCTTGATGGTTTTAAGTATCAAACTAAAACAAATACTATTGTTGAATTTAATTGCATTAGCTTCCAAATGTGTTCAAATACGAGATTGGGATAATCTACTGAGCACCAACAGTACCATAAAAAAAAGTGTTTTCGTGTGAATCTAATATGGATTTCTCTTGTAATCTCAAATGAAGGGGGGTATGGTGGTGGTGGTGGACATCGCCATCACTCTCTAATTAATTTTCTCAATCATTATACATTCATTGCCCAATCATATCCACCCAGTCATCGCCATTACAGTTACGACACCACCATATCCCGTAAACTATTACGTCACGACACCTTAAAATCGTGGCGTCATCAGATTACATTTCTACAAGAATTCATTCATTACCCTCCATCTTCGCAATTAAAGGTTACCATTCCGTGAAGTTCATGCAGTGATCATGCATACTTATGGAATATTAACAGAATGTGGGTTTTTTTCGCTTGAACAAAAAATACCACCTCCGGCCACAGCTTATTGTCGAGTCCTGGAATTGTTCATGAAGCCAAAGGTTTATGGTCAATTGACCGCTCACCCAGTTAAACATATCATTGGATTATATGTTCTGTCAAGCCAGTCCCTCTTTAATTTCGTCTCCATGGTGATTCATATCGCGGTGATTCATTTCCGGAATTGGCCGAAGTGTTCTTTTTGGCTCATCCCGGAATATTTTCCACAGATGAACCACCAAATCTCTGAGCACGAGGTCCGACGAGTTCTTCGCGATAACCCGGAGCACGAAGACGCCGTCGTTTCGTAGATACTCGTCTGCGAATTGTCGACACAACTTCGAGTCGCCGCCGCTTCGGATCTCGTCACCAAGTTTCAAGTACTTCTTGACGTACCTCGCCCTATTCAGACCAATGAGCACGTGGTACAGCCAAGAGAGATAATTCATGCAGGTCAGAGTCGCCACGAAAAACAGCCAGAACCAGAGGAATATGAAAATCTTTTCGTTGAACAGGTTAATGGGCAACACGCACTGCACGGTCCATCTCTGCAGATTCTGTAGCTGCCTGATGTCGAAATCGCAGAGCGTCACTCTCGGGAAGCGGGGACTCTCTCGCCATGGCTCGCCCTGCGACAGTTTCCTGATGACCTCGAAACCGTACACCGAGTAATCCATGGATAGAAACGAATTGAGCAGAAAGAACTGGCCGATCACGTTGACGACGAAGAGAAGCTTCACGAAAAGGTAGAAACCCGTCAGGTAGGTCCCGTCCCGCTTGCCCAGAAAGAAGCAGAAGACGCCGGATATCCGCTGGCGCATGCGCACAAAAACGTTATAGTTGAACTGTCGGTGGGCCATGAGCCAGCGGTCCATGTACTTGGCGATGTGGTAGATCGTCTTTTCCCGGTCGTCTCCGGAGCCGAGCTGCGTTCCTTCGGCCATCGTCGTGATCTTGTCCATGTTAAGACCGGCGCCGTTGCAGAACAGCCGCCAGACGATGTTCGGGCATTTGAACATGAAGGCCATGAACAGGAAGATGATGGGCACCCATTGGTAGTACGAAATCTCCTTGTCCTGTCGATCTCGCAGGTCCACCGGGATCGTGTCGTCCATGGGCACGTAGTAAGTGTTGGAGATCCAGCACACGTGTTTGGCGTAGGCTACGTAGGCGCCGGTGAAGGTGGCGGGGCACCAGCAGTGGATGGGGTCGCCCACGTACTGCGCGCTGCTGACGAACAGCGTGAACATCGCCAGCAGCACGACCGTCCATAGGTGGTTGAGTCGGTCGCACCAGTCGTCGTCGCTCGTGCCGCGCAGGCGCGACCACGACGCCAAGCCGCTCAACCAGCCAATCCTGAAACGACAACAAGTGTTACTATGTTAGAACTATATATAAAAAAAAAAAAAAAAAAAAAAAAAAAAAAAAAAAAAAAAAAAAAAAAAAAAACCCACAATAAATCCCATTGTGACACATGACCTTTTTGGTTAATTATGCAAAGATTCATTAATTTGAAGTTATTTACAAAGGCGAATTCAGAAACCAGTGTCTCATCATCCATAAATTTAGTTAAGTGGCTCTTTTTTCTAGCCTTAAACAAAATCCATTACATTGTGTGGCTCTTTCAATGTGCGTTTTGGCGGGGGTGTTTTGTGAGATTTTGGGCTTATTATTTACCTTCTTCTTTTTTCTCTACTACATTCTACATGTATGTATATATTAAAAGGGGGGGGGGGGAGTAATCCACTAAAATCAATGTAGGGTCGGCTCTGTTTTTTACTAGGTAGTCGAGTTTTCGAAAACAAAAATTGCTTTAGGTTTCACAATGAAATACGTTTTAATGTGTCATTTTTGAAGTACATGTACATTAACGCATGAACATCCCCAGTGAGGAAGTCAGTGGCAATATCTTTTTAAGTTTTCTTTTCCATCTAAAGTGTTTCTTGGTCTAAATAATAAAAATCCTATATTACTGTTTCAGATGTTTACTGCTTTCCACATCCCGCGGCCTTATTTATTAACATACTTTCTTTGATAGCACTCGTATGTGGGCTCATTAGGCTATTTCTCGTTCTAGCCAGTGCACCACGACTGGCATATCAAAGACCGTGGTATGTGCTATCCTGTCTGTGGGATGGTGCATATAAAAGATCCCTAGCTACTAATGGAAAAAATGTAGTGGGTTTCCTCTCTATAATTGTACGTTAACATCACAAAATGTTTGACATTCATCAGACGATGATTAATAAATTAATGTGCTCTAGTGGTGTCGTTAAATAAAAACAAACTTGTTTAAACTCAGGCGAGCTCTCTGCCGACTGCGCTAAAGGCCGTCCCAGAATGAAATAAAAAGAACTGATTTTAGTCCACCGGCCTCGGTGGCGTCGTGGTTAGGCCATCGGTCTACAGGCTGGTAGGTACTGGGTTCGGATCCCAGTCGAAGCATGGGATTTTTAATCCAGATACCGAATCCAAACCCTGAGTGAGTACTCCGCAAGGCTCAATGAGTAGGTGTAAACCACTTGCACCGACCAGTGATTCACAACTGGTTCAACAAAAGCCATGGTTTGTGCTATCCTGCCTGTGGGAAGCGCAAATAAAAGATCCCTTGCTGCTAATCGAAAGAGTAGCCCATGAAGTGGCGACAGCGGGTTTCCTCTCAATATCTGTGTGGTCCTTAACCATATGTCTGACGCCGTAAATAACCGTAAATAAAATGTGTTGAGTGCGTCGTTAAACTAAAAAATGTTAAATGATTTTAGTCCGGTGTTCTCTCTGGCTAAAATAAAGATTTATAGACGAGTATCCCTGATAAAATAAATAATAAATAGTGTGTGCATGTATTATAATTTGTAAACTGTGTTATATTAGAGTGTAATAAAATCAGGCGTGTGACCCTTCCCTTATTTAACGACGCACTCAGCACATTTTAGTTACGGTTATATGGCGTCACTTATGGCTAAGGGACACAGAGAGAGGAAACCCGCTGTCGCCACTTCATAGGCTACTCTGTTCGATTAGCAGCAAGGGCTCTTTTATATGCACCATCCCACAGACAAGGTAGTACATACCACACCCAATGGGCCTTCCCTAATCAGACTAAAACAAAATATCTCTTCTTTTTTTCAATGTTTTCCGGGGAACATGACTCCACCACCCTCTATACATTTCGCTCGCCAACCCTTGCATAAATTCCTGCGGGTGCGATTTTCCTCTCTAATTATCTCTGATATATAACCACATGTCGGGCGCCATATAACCGTAAATAAATGTGTTGTGTGCCATTAATTAAAACATTTTTTTTGTTGTTGTTGTTTTTTCGTTGCCACTATGTGGTCACATATCAAAGCAATTTATTCATTTCCAGTGTCAAATATGTTAGTTATTCGTAGACCCGACATACTTGTGAGTAAACTGCTAAATAACTCGACACGTGACAGGATGTGGTTTCATTAAAAACATGCTAAATGGTGCCCCCTAACGGCGAAAATACGTACATCGGGTTTAGCGACCTTTAGCATGCAGCATTAACTGCCGTTTACGAAATTACGGTCTGTAGCGTGCGTGTGGGGCGTGTAATTGCGTGTCATTATACACTCGGTAAACATAGCTGAATGGCGTAAAAACATCTACTTTGCTGGATTAATATTCAAAGGGAACATTCTGACATTCTCAAATAATAAAAATAAAACATCTTCACTTTTCTATTATGCTAAGATAAGACTGTCAACTGTTACGAAGTTCAGAGCTTTTATAAAAAGATTTATAAAATCCACTAGCCATGGGATCAGCAATTAAAAAGGTTTACTAGCCACGATTAAAAATCTACCAGCCCTACTTCACTTAGTAAATACAATTTTACTAATAGTAATAAAAGGGAAATGGAGCTTAAAAACACTATGATTGGAGTGTGGTGGTGGATGTAGGGTCACGATATTCATATTTACAAAAGACTAAAATGCAGCATTTACTATTTACTAGCCCAACATTGAATATCACTAGTCATGGTAGTGGGGCTACCATAATCTAGAAGCTCTGCGAAGTTGTTCAACTCGATTTGCAAATGGACAGTCATAGAAGTCGTGGCAGCAGAACGTTAGCCAACAATGTGCTGACAGTTGGTAGTATGATACTAGTATTAAGTGTCACGCGCTTTTGGTCGAAGGTTAAGCCAGAGACACACTGGGCAAATTAAATTGTTATAAATTAGGCAAGTCGGAACCGCTAAATGTAAATAAACTGTTTGGATTTGTTTTCTTTCCTTTCTTTTACTTATGTTAAATAGAAATACAAAATTTTAAAATGTTATTTTATTTAACGACAACACTAGAGCACATTCAATTCATTTAATAATCATCGGCTATTGGATGTCAAATATTTGGTGACTTTAATAAACGGTATTAGAGAGGAAACCTGCTACATTTTTCCAGTAGTAGCAAGGTATCTTTTATATTCACCATTCCACACAGGGCAGTGCATACCACGGCCTTTGTTATATGTACACCAGATGTGGAGCATTGACTAGAACAAGAAACAAACGGGTCCATCGAAGGGAATCGATTCTAGTTCGATGGCGTATCAGGCGAGCGCTTAACCACTGGGCTACGTTTTGCCTCTAAATTAGTAAAAGCCGACATTAGCACTTTATAGATAGAAAGGAAGCAAGAAAGAAAGAAACAAATGTTGTATTTAACGACGCACTCAACACATTTTATTTACGGTTATATGGCGTTAGACATATGGTTACGGACCACACAGATTGAGAGAGGAAACCCGCTGTCGCCACTTATGGGCTAGGCTACTCTTTTCGATTATCAGCAAGGGATCTTTTATATGCACCATATCAAAGACAGGGTAGTACATACCACGGCCTTTGATATACCAGTTGTGATGCATTGGATGGAACGAGAAAGAAATCAATTGGCCCACCGACGAGGATCGATCCCAGACCGATCGCGCATTGAGCGAGCGCTTTACCACTGGGTTACGTCCCTCCCCTAGCACTTTAGATATGGATCAAAACTTGACATATTTACAGAAACAATAGTCTGAATTCAACGACGTGAACCCTTCTCGGAAGCTTGACAATGACAATTGGCACACCGACGAGGATCGATCCCAGACCCACCGCGCATCGAGCGAGCGCTTTACCACTGGGCTACGTCCCTCCCCTACCACTTTAGATATAGGTCAAAACTTGACATATTTACAGAAACAATAGTCTGAATTCAACGACGTGATTCTTTCTCGGAAGCTTGACAATGACAATCCTTGGTGTCTGTCTAGATCGAACTTTGGGTTGTAAGCAGCCAAGCAAATTAGAATCACAATCACGAGTTTGGGCGTCCGGAAGGGTAATATGACTAATGCAGCCCCCACCAACGGATCGGACTCGACTTTGACAAACTCAACGTTAGCTCTGGGTGAGCTCAATGTTTCGCCAAATTATCTATTAAACCCAATAGCCAGTTATCTCCCCCTAACAAAATATCAATTATTAAATGAAATTAATTCTAGAACTGTATAGCGCGCACACTAGCACAGACACACACGTACATATGCGCGCACACACACAAAATACAAAAATCGTTGAAAAAACCATTGCGATATTATAACCACCGAATTCTGTTCTGGGACAGTTTGAATTACAGGCAACCGGATGTTAAGGAAACGTTCGTTTCCGGTAGTGTGTCGGCGAAATCAAGAACCGACAATTCGTCGCACAATGTCAGATCGCTGTATCGCTTTTTTCATTTAAAAAGGATAGAGGGTACAATAATACACCATGTTTTCCAACTAAATAAAAGGTGCAAATTTTCGTCGTG
>JAECMU010158293.1:0-13826 GCA_016106625.1 Dracogyra subfuscus | reverse complement strand
TGGTATTACTATAAGCCAGTTGTCCCCCCCCCTCCTCCTGTCCTTCCATATTCCCTCCTTCCTGTATTACAAGAGTTGCCATCACTGTTATTTTTGGTATAAGCCAGTTGTCCTCTTTGGTTTGAAAGTCGTTACTGTCTGTCGTTACTGTCTGTCTGTTGCTGACCTTCCACCTGGCAGATGACAGATTTAACTCTTGCAGATGACAGTTTTACAGGGCCAGGAATTAGCAGTTTGTGCTGGTCTTGTGCACATCATTTCCAGTGCTGTGTGTTGGGGCTGGTCAGAGAGACTCGCCTGATGGAATCGGCTACAAATTGACATGCAGGCATACTGGCGTGTAGACGTATTGGCGTGCAGACAACATGTGCAGTGGGCAGAACTTGAGGAAATACTGGATAATCAATCGGTGTGTGTGTGTGTGAGAGAGTGAGAGTCGTGTGCTGTAATAGCAGACTCATGTAACAGGAGTCAGGAGTAATGGGGATCTTGTGTAGTGATGCAATGTGTAATGGTGAATATTTAAAAACTTGGTGTTACAGTGTATAACAGTGAATTTTCTAAAACTTGGTGATACAATATTTTACAGTGAATATTTAAAATCTTTGTGATACAGTGTAACAGTGAATATTTAAAGTCTTGGTGATACAGTATGTGAGGTGAATATTTAAAACTTGGTGATACAATGTTTTACAGTGAATATTTAAAATCTTTGTGATACAGCATAACAGTGAATATTTAAAATCTTGGTTATACAGTGTGACAGTGAATATTTAAAATCTTAGTGATACAGTGTAACAGTGAATATTTAAGAACTTGGCAGTACAGTGTAACAGTGAATATTTAAAATCTTGGTGATACAGTTTATAGCTGTGAATTTTCTAACACTTAGTGATATACTGTTCTACAGTGAATATTTAAAAACTTAGTGATACAATGTTTTACAGTGAATATTTAAAAACTTTGTGATACAATGTAAGAGTGAATGTTTTAAAGTTTCATGATTCAGTTTGTTGCAGTTGATATTTAAAATCTTGGTGATCCAGTGTTTAACAGTTGATATTTAAAATCTTGGTGATCCAGTGTTTAACAGTTGATATTTAAAATCTTGGTGATCCAGTGTTTAACAGTTGATATTTAAAATCTTAGTGATCCAGTGTTTAACAGTTGATATTTAAAATCTTGGTGATCCAGTGTTTAACAGTTGATATTTAAAAACTTTGTGATTCAGTGTATAATAGTGGATATTTAAAAACCTGGTGATGCAATGTATAACAGTGAATATATATATTTTTAAAAACCTGGAGGTTCATACAAGTGTAACTGTATGAATATTTGAGAAGACGATTGTACGTATGATTCATGATAGACTCAACACCAGAGAACTTGCATGTTTATGATTTTGAAAGGCTGCAGGTTTCATACAGTTGTCTAATGGACTGGATACTAGATAATTTGTTAAGGGTTAACAATTAAGTTTTTTTTTTTTTTTTAAACTTGAACATTGGATAATAATCTGAATATTGGGAGAAGTTGTTTGTTGATGCATTGTATAACAGTTTGATTATTTGTGAACTTCATTGTACATGGTATGTAACAGTCTGAATATTTGGAAACTTTTGTGATATACACACACAGTATAACAGTCTAAATATCTTGGAAGTTGATAATGTATACAATGTCTGACTACTATAAAACATAATGGTACAGTACATTAAATACATATACAATGTGTAACATGCTGATACAATATGTTACAGTCTGAATATTGAAGGACTTGTGTGCTGATGAATTGTATAAAAGTCTGAATCCTGGAGAACTCATAAACATTGTAGGTTAATACAGCTTGTGACAGTCTGAATATTGAAGGACTTGTGTGTTGATGAATTATGTAAAAGTTTGTATTCTGGAGAACTCGTAGGTTAATAACAGCTTGTAACAGTTAGAATATTGAAGGACTTGTGTGTTGATGCATTACATAAAAAAAAATAAAAAATCCTGGAGAACTCATAGGCTAATACAGCTTGTAACTGTCAGAATACTGAAGGACTTGTGTGTTGATGAATTGTATTAAAAAAAAATCCTGGAGAACTCATAGGCTAATACATCTTGTAACAGTCTGAATACTGAAAGACTTGTGTGTTGATGAATTGTATAAAAATTTCAATCCTGGAGAACTCATAGGTTAATAATACAGCTTGTAACTGTCTGAATACTGAAGGACTTGTGTGTTGATGCATTACATAAAAAAAATCCTGGAGAATTCATAGGCTAATACAGCTTGTAACAGTCTGAATATTGAAGGACTTGTGTGTTGATGAATTGTATAAAAATTTCAATCCTGGAGAATTCATAGGCTAGTACAGTTTGTAACTGTCTGAATACTGAAGGACTTGTGTGTTGATGAATTGTATAAAAAAAGATCCTGGAGAACTCATAGGTTAATACAGCTTGTAACAGTGAAGATTGATGAAGAGTGTAAGACATTCTGACTACTAAGGACTCGCCCGTTGATGTGTAATATTTAGAAGGTTGAAAAACTTGTGTTCAGAATACAGAGGATTTCTAAAACCAATATACTGTGTTACAGTCCAAACCTTGGGCGAATTGTGCTGACTGATTCACCATGTAACTTAAACTGGCTGTTATCATCTGGTGGTGAGAAATGTAAGTATATGATTAACTGATAGTAGTGAGAAACTACATAACAATGTCACTCGTTTCTTTGATAATGTTAATTACACACAGAATGTAGCTGATGCATTTTTTGTGCTTTTTTGTGTGCTTGGGTGTCATTAAACATTCATTCGTTCATTCAAAGAATGTTGTACACTGGTATAGGAAGTGTGTGTGTGTGTGTGGGGGTGGGTGGGTGGCACTTTTTAAAAATATATTTGGCTTTATATTTGTTTTATAATAGTGTAAAAGTGTGTAAATATAAAAGTATGTCCCCTACTTTTTGGCATCTTCCTAGTTTACTGTAGTAGTATTGTAATTTGTAAGAATTTATAGTTCGTCCAATAATTCTATTAAAATGTTTTTTGTAAATAATTTCAGTTTGGTTTGACTTATGAACACAAGTGTTTAGGAAATACCAAAGAATTAAAAAAAAAAAAAAATTATGTTTAACAACGCACTCAACACATTATAAGAACGGTTATATCGGCATCCGACATATGGTTATGTTGAGAAAAAACCCCAGTGGTTAGCTGATGGGGATCAATCCTAGACTGACCGCACATCAGGCGGGCACTGTACCACTGGGCTATGCTGCCCGCAAAATAACAAAGAAATGCAATTTATGGGTGCAGTTTACAAATCAATCGGCTTGGAAATAAATAACTGGTATTATTATCCACATGGTTCAACATTACTGAGTTAATAAAAATCGTATGAAGCACATGTGTAATAACAAGTATGATAACGTAATTTTTGAGAAATGATGTCATAACATGACATTGTTTTCTCCAGTCCTAGCTAAGACTTTGCATGCGGAATATGACATCATTTCATCGTCTCCTTCTAGCTGTAGTTAAAATATTTTGAGACGGTCCTTGTTATTCATAAACAAAATTAGCAATAATTATATGGATAATAAAGAAATTATTACACTCACATATAACTATCTGCAGATCAAAGACAGATTTATTTGTACAGTCAAACAGTCTTCGCCATGAAAGGCGAGCGATCGCTTGTGCTCGCCTCCGCACACGCCTCAAATGTTTTAAGACGAGCGGCGTATCGATCGCCTTACATTTTAGCTATGATTTAAAAAAAATTAAATTGAAGTTAGCAAAACATACTCGCAAGTGATTACTCACCTGAACTACGTATGAAAATCAGACTGTGAACACAGGTCTCAGAAATGTATGCGCAATAGCGATCGATAACGTAACGTTATATAGTAATACATGGCACATTTGTTCAAACAGATTTAATAAGGAGAGCGATTGCTCGCCTGGCTCAATTAAGGAGAGTGATCTACAGCTCGCCTTGATTTTACTCATGGCGAAGACTGGTCAAACCATTTAATCATGTATTGGTTGATAGAATAAATTTGCATAGAATATTGCTGCACAAAACTGAACATTAAAATGGTATGAATTATATTGCATAATTAATTGGTCTTATAAAGCGGGCAGCATAGCCCAGTGGTACAGTGCCCGCCTGATGTGCGGTTGGTCTAGAATCGATCCCCGTCAGCTAACCACTGGGTTTTTTCTCGACATAACCATATGTCCGACGCCGATATAACCTTACTTCTAATGTGTTGAGTGCGTCGTTAAAATTTTTTTAATAATAATAAAAAATGGTCTTATAAGCATACATATAAAAACTTCTCTTTTTTTGTTAGGAGATTTTGCATATTTTCAGCAATTTTTAATATTTGACAAAAATCAGGTATGCCTAAAAGCAAAGTTAAATAGTTTTTAAATATTCTATGCTGACATGTAATTACTGTAAACTGTTGATCTTTTATTAATTTACAACTTTTTCTTTGTTTTAAATTAAAATCTTACCATGTCTTCTTTTAAATAACAATTAGGTGGACACGTACATTGCTTTTATTATTGATTTATCTATCGAGTGAACTAATTCTGTCTTTGTTAACAGCTTAAGCAAATGATAATAATGAAAAGTGTTTAGCGTGTAGTAATAAACTTCATAATAGGTTATAGTAAGCTTAATATTCTATTTATTACCTTCATGAACTTTTCACTGCACTATTCTTTAAGTGTTCTTTGTTGTTGTAATTTACAAATGGGATTACAGTGTTCAGAATGCATGTTTCTATTTTAGGTTTTATTTGCTTTAAAGAGTAATTCTTAAAAGCATTTTTATTTGTGTACATAAAAACGTGATAACTTGGCAAAAAGAATCTTTCATTGGCACCATGATGGCTGCAGTATTGGTAATCAACCAGATGAAAGTAAACCTGTGATTGAACTGTGTTGTGTTTGTGTACAGCTCGCATCAAATTATTTTTGACATGAATATACAGTGAAACTCGCATAAAATGATTTTTGACATGAATATATAGTGAAACTCGCATCAAATGATTTTTGACTATGAATATACAGTGAAACTCGCATCAAATGATTTTTGACTATGAATATACAGTGAAACTCGCATCAAATGATTTTTGACATGAATATACAGTGAAACTTGCATCAAATGATTTTTGACATGAATATACAGTGAAACTCGCATCAAATGACTTTTGACATGAATATACAGTGAAACTCGCATCAAATGACTTTTGACATGAATATACAGTGAAACTCGCATCAAATGATTTTTGACATGAATATACAGTTAAACTCGCATCAAATGATTTTTGACATGAATATACAGTTAAACTCGCATCAAATGATTTTTGACTATGAATATACAGTGAAACTCGCATCAAATGATTTTTGACATGAATATACAGTTAAACTCACATCAAATGATTTTTGACTATGAATATACAGTTAAACTCGCATCAAATGATTTTTGACATGAATATACAGTGAAACTCGCATCAAATGATTTTTGACATGAATATACAGTTAAACTCGTCAAAAATCGACACTGAAATTAACTAAAATACTATTATTGTCTGACATCACTATGGTGTGTGTTGGGGTGACGTCATAGTTTTACGATATCATAGGCTAAGATAGCTAAAGATTTGTATTCTGATGGGTGGGTTTTGTTTTGGCTGTTCAATTTAGGAGTTCCGTATCGACATTACTTGATGTTATACACGGTGTGTGGGTGGTTGGATGTGTGTGTGTGTGTGTGTGTGTATGTGTGTGTGTGTGTGCGGGCAGCATAGCCCAGTGGTACAGTGCCTGCCTGATGCGTGGTTGGTCTAGGATCGATCCCCGTCAGCCAACCACTGGGGTTTTTTCTCGACATAACCATATGTCCGACGCCGATATAACCTTACTTATAATGTGTTGAGTGTATCATTAAAAAAAAAAAAAAGTGTGTGTGTGGTAGGATGGATGGGTGGGTGGGTGGATGGGTGGATGGGTGGATGGGTGGGATTAATTATTGATTTCATAGATGGACAGAGAATGGATGAGTGGGTGGGTGGTTGGATGAAAGGTATGATGGATAGGTGGGTGGGTGGTATTTGGGTGGGTGGATGGATTTTTGGATGGATGGATGGATGGATGGATGAATGGTTGGTTGGTTGGTTGGTTGGTTGATTGGTTGGTTGTGTGGGTGGTTAAATGGATGAGTGGATGTTTAGATGGATGGGATTAGTGGTTGGATGGATAGATATGGGTGGATGGATGGATGGATGGATCTTGAATAGATAAATATCAATGGATGGATGGGTGAGTGGATACATTTTAAATACAAAAATATGGATGGATGGATAAATAGATGGATGGAAGAATGGATAAGTCATTGCCCTTTACTACTAAGCTATGTAGGTTAGGAGTGGTCATATCGTAAAACACTACACCTTGTGTTTTACAACATCTGTTTGTGTGTGTGTGTGTGTTTGTGTGTGTGTGTATATAAGTATATCTATGTGTCTCATTTACTTGTAACACTTATCATACACAAAGATAGCACCCATGTAACAGGTGACGGTTTTCACGTATATCACTTGCATTACATGAGTGTTTGAAGACCGGTATTATGGTGTGTACACTAGGGAGTACAGCACAATTACAAATACAAACTGTGTACTAACCAGGACAAACACAATGAGTGTAACACACATGAAATGACCGTTTTAAGTAACAGTTCTGGCTACAGTTACAATGAACCGGATCTTTTCTATACGCAGGTATGCATGGAAAATATTGTAATATCATCATTGTGTGTGTGTGTGTGTCCGTGTGGGTTTTTTCTATATGCAGGTACGCATGCAAAATGTTGTAGTGTCATCATTGTGTGTGTCCGTGTGTGTCCGTGTGGGTTTTTTCTATACACAAGATACCCATGCAAAATGTTGTAGTGTCATCATTGTGTGTGTGTGTGTGTCCGTGTGTGTGTGTGTGTGTGTTGTGTGTGTGTTGTGTGTGTGTGTGTGTGTTGTGTGTGTGTGTTTTTTGTGTATGTATGTGTTATGTGTGTGTATGTGTGTATTAGGGTGTGTGATGGTGTATGGACAGTGTGTTTAATGGTAATACTAATAAGTGAGTGTGGATATGTGTTAAGGTGTGTACATACCACAGCTTTTAATATACTTGTCATGGGCCGACTGGTTAAGATGGCGTAAAAACCCAGTTAGAAAAAAATGGTCCACTGAAGAGGTTCGATCCTGCAACCTGGACACACTGAGGTTGATGAATCCTGCAGTGCACCTCGGTGTGGTCTTTCTAATTGATAACAGCTGTGTGTTGTTGACGACGTCCAGCTTAATAATGAAGCTAATCTACTCTTGTCTGATAACGCCTCTCATAACTTAACACCACCGCAGCCCCCTGGTCAATAGCCTAGTAATTAATAACATATAGTGAAACCTCTTTAAACTGGACACCTTGTTTAAGGGGTATCTGGTTTACAGAGGTTATGTTCTGTGATGATATTTATAAAGGGACTGTGACAAATTTCTTTTCAATATCCTGGTAATTAATAACAGATACAGTAAAACTTCTCAAAACTGGACACCTTGGGGACCAGGTAAAAAGTCCAAGTTTAAAGGGTATTTGATTTACAGAGGTTATGTTCTGTGATGGTATTTATAAAGGGACTGTGACAAATTTCTTTTCAATATCCTGGTGATTAATAACAGATACAGTAAAACTTCTCAAAACTGGACACCTTGGGGACCAGGTAAAAAGTCCAAGTTTAAAGGGTATTTGATTTACAGAGGTTATGTTCTGTGATGGTATTTATAAAGGGACTGTGACAAATTTCTTTTCAATATCCTGGTGATTAATAACACATACAGTGAAACCCCTCTAAACCGGACACTCTGAGGGACCAAGTAAAAAGTCCCAAGTTAAGGGATATCTGGTTTAAAGAGATTATATTCTGTACTAATCTTTAAAATGGGATTGTAACAAAATTGTGTTAAAAATACTGGTAATTAATAACACATACAGTGAAATCCCTGTAAAACAGACACCCTGGATACCAGGTAAAAAGGCCAAATATTAGGGGGAATCTGGTTTACAGAGGTTATGTTCTGTGATGATATTTATAAAGGGACTGTGACAAATTTCTTTTCAATATCCTGGTGATTAATAACACGTACAGTGAAACCCATCTAAACCGGACACCCTGGAAACCAAGTAAAAAGTCCCAAGTTTAAGGGGTATCTAATATAGAGAGGTTATGTAATGTATTAATATTTAAAAATGGACCGTGACAAACTTCCGGTTTTGAAGATATTCTGGTACTTTACTGTACTTTAACTAACATTACTTTGCTTTCTTCTTGCTTGTCTACATGATTTGTAAAATTAATAAACACACTCAACACATTTTATTTATGGCTATATGGCATCAGACATATGGTTAAAGACCACACGGATATTGAGAGGAAACCCGCTGTCGCCACTTCATGGACTACTCTTTTCAATTAGCAGCAAGGGATCTTCTATTTGCACCATTCCACAGACAGGATAGTACATACCACATACTTTGTTACACCAGTTGTGGAGCATTGACATCCAATAGCTGGTGATTAATAAATCAGTGTGCTCTAGTGGTGTTGTTAAATAAAACAAACTTTTAAACTTCAGGCTTTATATTAAAGTTGGTATATATAGAGATGTCATAATATACAGATACAGGCTTTATATTGAGGTTATTAATGAGGTTATTATTGAGGTTAATATTGAGGTTAGTGTAAAGGTAGGTCCCATTTAGGCTTTATATTGAAATCAGTACAGAGAGAAGACATAAACTGTATATTAAGGTTAGGGAGAGGTTGTGAGACAGTGTTTTAAATTTTGTTTTTATTATTATTATTATTATTTAAATCAAAGTCAATATATGGAGAAGTCATAATATAACCTTATATATTTTGTTCACTAAACCTGATTACAGCTATTTTAATTTTTAAAAATCAAGATGTTTTGTTGTTTTTGTTGTTTTGTTGTTTTTTTGCTAAGCTGTGGCATCTTGTAATGTTCATACTCTTTATTCTATGTGATACCAATTTATCCAGAGCTAGTTAAGATAATTTTTATGTATGTACACAGAAGAATATTTAATTAACAAATCTTTTGATATATTATCAGCACAGGTTGGAAATGATAATAGCCGTATTAGTGTCTGTATCTCATGCTCAACTGCTTTGATTCCTCATGGAAAATAATTAAAGCTTTATAATTAATTGGTTCAAAGCAAATCTCATCGTTACAATTATAATTATTATAATGGAATGGGACTTTTAATGGAATAACAACTTAATAAATCTTCTCCATCATAGAAAATAATTAACTTTTATTATTAATTAGTTTATAGCATACCTCTACTTTATTGGTAATTAGTTTATAGCATACCTTTTTGTTATAATTAGTGGTGGGATGTAGCCCAGTAGTAAAGCACTCGCTTGATGCACAGTCAGTTTGGGAAGTGGTATTCACTAGTGTCGGGACATAGCCCAGTGGTAAAGCACTCGCTTAATGCTTGGTTGGTTTGAGATTGATCTCCGTCGGTGGGCCCATTGGGCTGTTCCTTGTTTCAACCAGTGCAGCACGACTGGTATACCAAAGGCTAGGTATGTGCTATCCTGTCAGTGGGATGGTGTATATAAAGGATTCCTTGCTACTAATGAAAAAATGCAGCAGTTTTTATCTCTAAGACGGTATGTCAAAATAACCAAATGTTTGACATCCAATAGCTGATGATTAATAATCAATGTGCTCTAGTGGTGTTGTTAAACAAAACTTACTTTGTTATAATTAATATGATTTGGAATAACAAGGTAAGAAGTCTACTCCATCATAGAAAATAATTAACTTTATACACTGAAACCTCTCAAAACTGGACCCTCTATAAACAAGAGAAAGAAGGGTGAGACGTAGGTCAGTGGTAAAGCGCTTGCTAAGCAGGCAGCATAGCCCAGTGGTACAGTGCCCGCCTGATGCACAGTCGGTCTAGGATCGATCCCCATCAGCTAACCACTGGGGTTTTTCTTGACATAACCATATGTCTGACACCGATATAACCGTACTTATAATGTGTTGAGTGCGTCATTAAATTTTGTTTAATAAAAATAATAATAAAGCGCTTGCTAAATGCACAGTCGGTTTGGGATCAATCCCTGTCTGTAGGCCCATTGGGCTATTTTTTTCTCCAGCTATTGCACCACAGCTGGTACATCAAAGACTGTGGTATGTGCTGTCCTGTCTATGGGATGGTGCATATAAAAGAGTCCCTGCTACTAATCGGAAAGAGTAGCCCATGAAGTGGAGAAAGCAGGTTTCATCTCTCAATATCTGTGTGGTCCTTAACCATATATCTGATGCCATATAAATGTAAATAAAATGTTTTGAGTGTGTCATTAAATAAAACATTTCCTTACTTCCTTCCTTCTCGTCACAGCCAGTGCACCACGACTGGTATATCAAAGGCCATGGTATGTGCTATCCTGTCTGTGGGATGGTGCATATAAAAGATCCCTTGCTGCTAATCAGAAAGAATAGCCCATGAAGTGGCGACAGCAAGTTTTCTATCTGAATATCTGTGTGGTCCTTAACCATATGTCTGATGCCATATAACCGTAATTAAAATGTGTTGAGTGTGTCATTAAATAAAACATTTCCTTCCTTCCTTCATCTGATCTTGATGTCCTTGTTTGTAAAATAACTTTAAAGGGACATACCCTAGTTTTTAAACACTAAGACATAGTTTTGACTATTATAGAGGTGTTTTTTGATAACTGAAATCATACTTTACTTAAATTTTATTGTTTAAAGTATCCATTTCCGTACATTCGAAGTGTTTTTGGTCATCCTGATGTTTTTTAATATCACAAAATGCATTTCTCATATTTTTAAAAAGGCACGTGCCTCTGAGAAGTAACAGTTATGTAGTCGAGTTTTATTCTATTTTAGACGGTATTTCACCATTTCAAAGTCAAAGACTCATGTTTCACTCAATTGTAACTTTATTAAAATGTGTTACAGGTTTGTAAATTAAACTAAACTTAATGTTAATTTTCATGAATTGAAACTAGGGTATGTCGCTTTAATTACTTTTTGTTACAACTGGTTCTCAGTCAGTCATGTAACATTGTAGTACAATGTATTAGTTATTAATAGTTACAAATAATCTGTGATCCAGGGGAACCACCCTGTATTTAATTCATGCAAGTCAAGTGATCTGCTAATTAATAATTATGTGTAGTTACCAATGAGTTCTTTGTAAAGGATACAATCGTCTTTCTCTGCTCTGATAACAGCTGATAAACGAGTGCTTTCCACCCACTGTTTGATCTTTACGGCACTTTTTACTGTCTGCCAAATAATTGGTCATTACTAGAGTCCAGCCATGCTCTGTCTTCCCCCACAAGACTTTTAATGATGTCTGTGATTTTTACCGTATTGATGTGCATGCAACCAATCTTCGAATCACATGGGATTAACCCTTTCCCTGTTTAGTTTCTTCAGTGTATTTTTCAGTTTAGTGAGACTGTCCAAAGGTTAAATTATATGCTATTCTGAAAATAATGACATCAGCAATGCGACTGTTACAGTGTTAAAACATTTTTTTTCCAGTATTCCATTTGTGATTACAAAATCTGTGTTTGACTGTTATATTGTATAAAAGGTTTTAATTTTTTTTTTTTTTTTAACAACACCACTAGAGCACATTGATTTATTAATCATCTGCTATTTGAAAAAAAGAAGAAGTTTTATTTAACAACACACTCAACACATTTTATTTATGGTTATATGGCATCAGACATATGGTTAAGGACCACACAGATTAAGAGAGGAAACCCACTGTCGCCACTTCATGGGCCACTCTTTTCGATTAGCAGCAAGGGATCTTTTATATGCACCATCCCACATGACAGGGTAATTCATACCATGGCCATTGATATACCAGTCGTGGTGCACTGATTGGAACGAGAAATAGCCCAGTGGGTCTACTGTTATATTTGTCTGTTCAGACAGTACAATACTGTCAATGAACAAAACATTGACCCCCTGCACAGCTATAAGACATTTACTTGTATTTGTAATGATGGGGTAAGGGGTGGGGGTGGGTGGAACCTAGTCTAATTGTAAAGCATTCACTTGGTGTGTGATCGGTCTAATATTGAAATTCTGCATTTTGAAATTGGGCCATTTTATAGCATGTTTCTTGTTTTATCCTGTCCAGAAATTCTTGCTTACTGCTGTTAATTTGAAATGTCTGAAGATTGTAATCAACACATTTTAAGGACTACGCAGATATTGAGAGAGAAAACCCTGTTTAACAACACCACTAGAGCACATTGATTTATTAATCATCTGCTATTGGAAAAAAAAAAAAGGTTTTATTTAATAAAGCACTCAACACTTTATTTATGGTTATATGGGGTCAGACATATGGTTAAGGACCACACATATTGAGAGAGAAAACCCATTGTCGCTACTTCATGAGCTATTCTTTTCGATCAGCAGCAAGGGATATTTTATATGCACCATTCCATAGACAGGATACTGTGCATCAAGCGAGTGCTTCACCACTGGGCTATGACTCACCCTCAAGAGATAAAGAGTTAACTATATTGCTGATGGTAGAGAGGGGATCAATCCTAAACCTACTGTGCATCAAGTGAGTGCTTTACCACTGAGCTATGACTCTCCCTCACAAGTTGAAGGGTTAACTATATTGCTGATGGTAGAGATCTGTGGGATACACCATGAGATTAACCCTTTTAACTTCTAGTTTTCCTCACTGTCCGGTCCAGTCTGCTTGGTTTGTCTGGTCCACAGTAATAAATTGATAGCGTCAGTTTTGACTGGTTTGATGGCAGAAATCCATGTAATACAGCATGGGATTAGCTGGCAAGTGATGATTATGGGTTAATAAAGATATTGTACTTCGATAAGGCAGCAAGTTATTAAGTTACAATTTTGTTATTTAGATGGTGCGAGATCTGGCTTAGCTGGTAAAGCGTTCGTCTGAGGAGCTCCAGTTAAAGTATCAAACCCCCATGGTGGTCATAAGCCACCCAAAGTACTAAATAAATGTATCTGAAGTTTTTTTTTTTTTTAACCAGGCTCTGTGGTGTTGTGGTTAGGCCATCAGAAATAAGGCTGGTAGGTACAGGGTTCACAGCCCGGTACAGGGTTCACAGCCCGGTACCGGCTCCCACCTAGATTTAGTTTTTAAGATTGAATGGGTAGGTGTAAGACCACTACACCCTCTTTTCTCAAACTAACCACTAACAACTAATCCACTGTCCTGGACAGACGGTCCAGGTAGCTGAAGTGTGTATCTAGGACAGCGTGTTTGAACCTTAATTGGGATATAAGCATGAAAATAATTTGAAATGAAATTAATGTATTTTATAAAGACTTTTCTAGAGCACATTGATTTATTAATCATCAGCTATTGAATGTCAAACATATGATGATACATGACATACAAGAAACCGGCAATGTTTTCCATTTCTTGACATATCAATGGTTGTACATAAATACAAAATCTGTCCACCAAGGAGATTTGATCTCATGACAAAAGCACCTAAGAAAAGAAAGAAAGAAGAAAGAAAGGAATGTTTTATTTAATGACACACTCAACACATTTTATTTACGGGTATATGGTGTCAGACATATGGTTAAGGACCACACAGATTTTGACAGGAAACCAGCTGTCGCCACTTCATGGGCTACTCTTTCCGATTAGCAGCAAGGGATCTTTTAT
>JAECMU010158208.1:0-15867 GCA_016106625.1 Dracogyra subfuscus | reverse complement strand
GTCAAGTATGAACAAGTATCTGATCTCCAATTGTTTGGAATGTTATCTTACAACAAAATATATTTTAGGTAATGAGGGCAATACATAGTGGGGCAGTTGCACTCCAGAATTGTTAAAAAGGCCCCCTTTTGTCTACCTAGAAAAGTCCCTCTGCTTCTCTACCTTGATTCTTTTTGTACAACCACCCCACTTATTTTAGGCTAGGTACGATCCTGTTTTGCAATATGGATAATTATTTGCCTGTAAATTGTTTTGAGCAGTATCTAATAACTGGAGGTAAGTACAAGGTCAGGTTCCTCAACATGGGACGTAATGGGCTTTAGCCGGATTGAGTGGCTAGATTATAAGAACAATTCCCTCTTGTCATCAAACCATGTCATCTGTCAGTCTGTGGAATGTTAGTTCCAGATGACTGCTCCGACACAACCACACACTAATTTAATTGGGTATCAATAGTTAGCGATACCATTTCATACATGTTGTTCTTATTACAGTGAGATCAAGTTCAACTACCTGTATTCCAGGCATAGTCGAATATATATATTATATTACAAGTTTACTCAAGGCTGTTGGTCATTATTTCACATAAAGTAATAAAAGCAGGCCTGTCTATCTGTGGAACTGGTCTCATAGTATACATGTAATGGCTAAGCCATCAAACTAAGGACTGATACTGGTATCAGCTCCTAACCAGAGTGAATTGTAATGGCTCATATATTAATGAGGATGTGTCAGATCTACCAAGAGGACCTATTACTGTTGCTCCCCATAACTCCCCTGAGATTAGTTAAGGAGAGTAATTTTTAATACTCCCTTAGAAATACATCAATTAAAAGATCCAAACAAAAAACATACTACAAAACATACTATAATATTTGAAACTGCTGCCCATAATCTAACTTGAGGGGGCAATAAATCACTCTGTCAATTTTGTTCGTGAAGTTTTTTAAAATGAATGATTTTGTTTGTTTGTTTGTTTAACGATGCACTCAACACATTATAATGACGGTTATATCGGCGTCGGACATATGGCTATGTCGAGAAAAAACCCCAGTGGTTAGCTGATGGGGATCGATCCTAGACCGACCACGCATCAGGTGGGCACTGTACCAATGGGCTATGCTGCCCGCTTTTAAAAATGAATGAATGCAAGTAGTCATCTGAAGGTTTTGATGAGATGTGCATATGTAGTTTAGTAACCTTCCTAATTTAAAAAAAAAGAAAAAGAAAGTAATTAGTCTTTTTATTAAATTACAATATTATAATCCTTTTTTCTTTTTTTTAACCAGCAAAAATTGCACATAAAATTGTATGCAGCATTAACAGTCATGCTTCAAAAGTAATACCATCAGCTTCAAGATAAACAAGAATTGGCTAAATATTGTAATGCTCTGTTAGATCTTGTTATTTCCTCTTTGTAAAACATTTCTTGCACGCAATCATGGTTATAGACAAGTTGTTTGTCTAGAAACAAGTGACCTAATGTGTGCCACTTCGCAAACAGCTGCTCAATGTTATCACCTAAACCTGATAAATTCCTGTCTTTAAATTAGAAAAGCTTTTCATGTTATCACATTGTAGAGAATTATGCTGTGGCCTTTGATGTGGTGTTTGGCAATTCTGGACATGTTCTGTGTAAACAAAGGTGGTAATAGTACATCACCCTGTCTCCCAACACTGAGTCCTGTTGACAAGCCATTATGTGATCTACTGTTTGTGTTGGCAATCTTAACACTGTCCTATGGTCTTAACATTTACAATACAATATTTAAATTTCTTTTTTAATATTTTCCTTTTTTAAGCACAAGAACCAGTTAAAGAATCAGTGTTTGTTATGTTTACTAAATGACTAAAAGAAAAAACAAAAAGAACTATAATGTTCTGACAAGCAGTGAGATAGTTAAAAGGAAAGGAATATTACCTCAGAACATTTTAATTTAATGCCCAAGGCACACACATACTGATTAATGCAGACTTAACAGTTATGTTGGCATTAATCAGTAGATGTGTGCAGGGCAAAGATGTGACAGTAGTACATAATATCCAGTTTTGTCCCATCAGATTGTCATGTTGGCTGGTGTGTGCAGGTGCATTCTTAGATTATTGTCGAGTTACTGTTACTTATTAACGTCAAAGATCTTGCACTTTTCCTCGGACTATAGTTTATACAGAACAGAAAATTGTATAGTCTTTAACATAGCAGTCATCAGACATTGGATGGCATAAGAACACACAAAGGCCATTGGGTCTACTAAGAGGCATTAATCCTACAACACATTGCATCTCATGGAGATGCTCCACCAACAAACTACACCTCATTTTTTATAGTTAGAATTAAAAAACAAATCCATACCAAAAAGCAATCTTACACAAGACCATACATATTTTATCCTAAACTGATAGATAATAACTTTGGACATTTTATGTGAATAACAAAAATTGTTTTTATCTGCGACCTGAAACTAATTAATTACTGGATTTGGCAATCTAAATGTGAAATAATACTAACACACATAATGCAAATGAACAATATATTAATTAAAAATAAAACAAATACTACATTGCACCAACCAGTGATCCGTAACTGGTTCAACAAAGGCCATGGTTTGTGTTATCCTGCCTGTCGGAAGTGCAAATAGAAGATCCCTTGCTACTAATTGGAAAGAGTAGCCCATGAAGTGGCGACAGTGGGTTTCCTCTCAAAATCTGTGTGGTCCTTAACCATATCTTTGATGCCATATAACCGTAAATAAAATGTGTTGAGTGCATCGTTAAATAAATCATTTCTTTCTTTCTAAATGACCCCACTATTTCACGTTACATATCGGATGAGCCTATATAATGAACATGTGACTGAAATATTATTGAAGACTGAGCATTTTATTCTTGTTCAGGACCTATACACTGAAATTCATAACATCTTGATTCCAATATATTATTCAATCATGAAATCCTAATTATTCTTCACGTAAGAATGAAGTAGCTGAACCTCTCTCTATCTCTCTGAGTGCGTGTGTGTGTGTCTCTATCCGTCTCTCTCCAACTCTCTCTCACTCTCACTATATATATATATTATTATCAGACTTAAAATTATTAAGATGCCTTTGGTTTTTAATCACTACATCATCAGTGTATTGATCAGAGGTCTGTCTATTTTTTGTTATGATTATAATTTTTAAGGTCCTGGCAAAGAAGAAATTCACTGGGTCGGTATAGAGTCTGAACAGGACCTAGGGGAAACACTAATTTGAATGTTTTATGATGTATAGAGAGGTCTTAATACTGGCACTGTCTGTTGACCAATCCAAATGTGCATTTTGGTAATAAACAAGGTTTAAATAAAAAATAAAATTATGTCATCTTGGCCATTATATTTTGTTAATAAACATTGTTTAAATAAAAAACAATTTTTAAAAACTTGACCATTATATCTTGGTAATAAAAATAGTATTAAAAAAAAAATGAAATTAAAAATCTATCATGTATATCTTGAATGCTATAATAATGCTTAATACATGGTGGAGAACATAGCATATTAAACAGAACTAATGTCCTGATACAATAAACTGCATATCAGTAATAACATGTAACATCTGTTAACACTATTAACACAAGTAAACATTCACACAAAAGCTACATAACAACTTCATTAACAAATTTGAAGTGACACTGCTAACTGATATTATCAGGATTTTGTATCATGATCATAATAACAACAGAGCATTATAAAGTAATAATTCACAGGTCTTTGACAATTTCACAGGTCTGTTAATAATTTAAAGCACTGTGATGGGATGTGTTAAATACAATCAGGTGGGTTATGTGCAGTTTCAATTAATTTATTATCGTAAGTTACATGTATACATCTACAGCTTATACATATAAAACTATACTATAATTAAGGACCAATTACCATGCAATTACATCATAAAACTTCGTTAAATTATAATTTATTAGCCAGTAGTATAATGATTATATTTAGTTGGACCTCAACAGTTATTTGTAGTGGGGTATCATAGCTAAGCATGCCCCTTGTTCATTTTGTTAAGTTTTACTAATGTTAAAATATAAAATTGGTAAAAAATATTTTAACAAATTCAATAAAACTCTATGGACTACATGTATTACTAGAAAAGATACATTAATTTTAACTGTCCATGAAATAGGAAATGTAATAATTTGTGTAATATAAACTACTTGATGTGTGGTTGGTAAGGGATCGATCCCCATTGGTAAGCCCATTGGATTATTTCTCATTCCAGCCAGTGCATCACGACTGGTATATCAAAAACTGTGGTATGTACTACCCTTGCTGCTAATCAACAAGAGTAGCCCATGAAGTGGTGACAGTGGGTTTCCTCTCAATATCTGTGTGGTCCTTAACCATATGTCTGATGCTATATTATATATAACCATAAATAAAAAGTGTTGAGTGAGTCGTTAAATAAAATATTGCTTTCTTTCTAACAAAAATGTCAATAACAAAAAATGTCTTTATAAACCCTAGTTTTATTTACATGCAGTCTATAAAATGTGTTATCATCTTCTAAAGGATAGTACTGCTATTTATAAACATTGGCCATATGAAATAGCATACCATTAAGAAATCATTGGTTATCATGCAGTAATTCATGCATACGTGTGTTATGTAACAGTATATAAACTGCAATTGACCATTATAAAATCAATTTATCAGAGAACCGAAATATAGCTGGTTATACAATACTAATCATGGGTTATCCAAACCTATTACCTTTTGGATAAAATGTTACAAAAGCAATTACTTTGATATAATCACCTATGATACTGAATTAATGGAAAATGTAATAATATCCTGCCATAAATGAAACTCTCTGCCATTTTGTAATATTCATATGGCAATGTATATAATTGACAGGTCAAATATTTAACCTCAACATGTTCAAACACATAATCTATTAGCTCAGCTCATTTCAAAACCCAGTACATTAAAAAAGAACATTCTACGAAATTATTAACAACAACAATAACAATTTTATTAGTTGTAATACATGTACTAAAGTACTCATTCAACCCTGAAAAATACTATAAACACTTTCATTCTTTTGTTGAACAGTAATAAAACAACACTACTAATAAACTGTATCAAAATTCTGGCAAGACTATAACTACATGTGAAACTGACATGCAAGTACATGTATAATCAGATTACTATTTAACACACAGTGTTATTGTTGTTGTTTTACCGTCTATGGTTTGTTCATTCTGTTCGGGTGAATGCACAATAGCATGTTAATAATCAAACAACACAGACAGGTCTTATTGTGAGATATCAAAACCGGCTTCATTGGCACAGTGGTTAAACCATAGGACTACAGGCTGAGAGGTACAGGGTTCGTAGCCTAGTACCGGCTCCAACCCAGAGCAAATTCTTAAGGGCTCAATGGATAGGTGTAAGGCCACTACACCCTCTTCTATTACTAACCAACTAACAAACACACTGTTCTGGACAGACAGTTCAGATAGCTAGCTGAGGTGTGTGCCCAGGACAGGTTGCTTGAACATTAATTGGATATAAGCACAAAAATAAGTTGTAATGAAATAAATGATCAAAGTTTATTACTAGTAGTTTTCATCAATGAGTCAATAATGTTGAATGTAGTGAAAATCACCAAACCTGACAACAACAAACACAAACTTGATTCTTATCAAAACAGGCTCGTACTATGGTTTTGTCTGAACACATAATCTTAGCTACACCCTCATACAGCTGAAAGCAGCTGGAGACCAAACATCTTATAAATGTTGACTCAGATTACGTTGTCAAATCATCCATTTTCCATTATTCATCTAAGAATTTAACCCCATACAAGTTTTACAAAAGGTATCCAGTTTCCAAGAAAAGATAATAGTTTTAATACCTAGCATATTATAAGAGAACAGCAGTGATCGTTCTTGAGATAAAAAGCAAGACAGAACACACCATCACAAAATGGTGGTAAACTACAGCTTTACCAATATGAAAAATCTTAAACTACCATTTCTAATTTGAATGGGCACTCACTAACTACAAGTACTACTATATGCACATAACCTACATTATAAATATAAAGTATTAAGACTACCTAAAATTATCAGTCAATATCCAAAATAAATATAACAAATCTGATTTAGTTTATACGACTGGCAAGACAAACAGGAAAATATTAATTTCAACTTTGGTACAAGACTATTCCATTATTGCCAACAGTGGCAGACAGTTCCATAAAAATTAACTGCTTTGTTAGCCGAAATCACGCAGGTTATAAACTAAACACACCATTTCAATACACCATTTGTTAGCTGGGTCAATGAACAACCTTTGGCACTTTATAAATGGAGCATTACTTGCTACTGAAATCACCAACAGGAACCGTTAGGTATAGAATACGTCAGTCAGTTGTATCATGGGTCATGGCACAAATACTATCTCAAATTATTATTTAGTGTGATACAAATGTCTTAATGGCTTTTTAATATGAGAATGTAATAAAAGTCAGCCACCATTAGATATTTGTTTGACTAGGCTGTAGAATACCAATAGGTCAGTCTTTGTTCAACTAATTTCCCCATCCCAAGCAGTGGTAAGTGCTGTCTTGTCTGTGGGAAATATAAAAGATCCCTTGCTACTAATGGAAAAATGTTGTGGGTTTTCTCTGAAGACAACGTGCCACAATTACACATTTTTGAAATCCAACAGACGATTATTTATTAATCAATGTGCTTTACTGGTGTCTTAAACAAAACAGACCTACTTTAACTTTGTTGCTTTGGCTATGCAAGTCTGCACTAGTTAACTAATTATTTTACAAATATTTTAATTTTACTTTTGTCAACACTAAATACACATTTTGTACTTTTCTCAACATGTCCATGTTGACCAGTTAATATTTCAATTGTATAATGCAGGGAAAAGTCTTTATATAGGCTACGCCTATTGACCAATCCCATCTATTAATATAAACAAAAATAAATAGTGTTTAAACCAACTAAATATTTTACAAATACGTATGACAGTGGATTTTTCTTCTTTATCTTAAAAACAAAAATTGCAATTACATTGTACCACCTCTGTTTATCAGACATCAAATAGCCCATGTTTAAAACATGTAAAATCTCTAGTATTCCTTTCATCTTTTTCATATTAATATAGCAGTCTACCTGCTCTGATAACAATCTTCTGCCATAACTACCTGTAAGTCCAGGTAAGCATGCAGGAAATTGTGCAGGGAAGGGGTAGTCCACACTTTGTCAAGCTACATTTCTGGGGTTTGAGTCTTATACTTTCCCAGAAAAAAATAAAAAAATAAAAAAACATTTGCTTTGAGCAGGATTTTTGAAACCATAAAAAGTATATTTCTGTTCTGTTATAGTCTGTTTAAACAGAAAAATGTGATGAAAAATCTTATTTCAAGACTTAATGTCACACACAAATATATTACCTGTATTGAGTTCTATTATTATAAATTGTGTCCCTTTTTCTCAATAATGTTTTCTGTGTTTTAAACATCAGTTTTGGGCAATTCAGTAAACAGAGAATATTGGAAAAAACCCTGCTGTAATGTTTATCTACCATGATTATGGTAACTAGAGTGAGTCTTACATTTATATATTGTTATTTTAATCATGTGTCAGACTAACCAGAAACAAAGTCCAGTCACAAGTGTGGTCACTCTGTTCAAACTATGTGTATTTGTTTAAGTAGCTGGTTACAGGTGTGGTCAGTGAAGTTTGTTGTACAGATTAGGTGTTGTAACTCTGTTTGCTACAGGATCAACTATTCACTGGTCAAAACAGACATGTAAACAAATATCTATCAAAAGCATTCAGTTTAGTATACTAAGAATTTAGCATCACATTTATCAATGATGGGTGTTACAAACCTCTATAATGGGGTGATAAAACTAGACTGTTACTAGGGATTTAGCATAACATTTATCAGTGATGGGTGTTACTAAATTCTTTGAAAGTATCATTCTCCTACAAAATAGTTTTTTTGTAAATAATTTTAATTTGGTTTCAGGTAAAAAGAAAAGTAAAAGTGTTTTGGAAGTAGCAAAACAATACGATTTTTGTGTGCAGTTTAGAAAACAATTGGTTCAGAAAGAAATAACTTGTAGTAAATGCCAAAAAGGGCATTTTGCATTAAAACAAAAATCTAAACTAAAAAATTTACAGACTGTAATATCACAGATGGGCAAAGTACAAGAGAGAAGCAAAGAATTTAATAAGATTGCAAAGTATTAATCCACCATCATCCCGTGCTCATTTCCCTTATAGCTTTGTACTTGTAGTAACAATAGTTAATAAATCTTGTTCTTCTTAAAGAAAATGTATTGTTTGCCCAAACATGGGTACTTCTTGTAAAGAATGCAGGTCCATACTGCAATGGAGACAATTTAAGTGCTCCAGTGTTTGACAGCCAGTGTCCTTATAATGGCAGCTGCGTGATTAACCCAAATAAAATACTACCATGTTTCCTGTCTGATAAGGCCATTTCAGGTTTTGTTATTTCTGTACATCACAGAACATGAATGTACATCACAGGACATATATGTACATCACAATGTACATGGAACATACATGTACACATTTACATACATGTATATACGGTGAAAAGTTCATATCCAACAGATCTTTTTCCTTACTAAATTGTATCATGCCTACTGTTTTAGGATTTACAAGAAAAATGTCTGTTTTAGTCTAAATAAAAAATAGTTTTTCCATATGTATGGCATCAATTTACGTGTACAAAGATTTTGACAGGTGAAATATAGTAACGTACAGTAAATACTGTTAGTTTTGTGATAACAATTCTAACCATCGCAGGATAAAGCAGATATCTTAATATAGTAACCAGTTCTTTCCTATATACTTTATTGATTATGATTGTTGATTTTAATATACATTTATTGCTCCAGCATTACTTGGGATGAAAGCAACGTGTTGAAAATTACAGGTTAGGTATAAAAGAATTCGATCAAGCTCCTTTTCTGGGGATATACACAATACCCCTCCCCCCCACCCCCCGCCAACCTTTCCTTCTTTTTTGGTGGTTTTAACAGTTGAATTTTTATTTTACCTGTTAGATCTTAAAATGGACAGTTTTTTCACTTTTCACTGAGCTTTGCTATTTTGAGCCCTGAACTTCATTCATAATATAAAACTTATATAATTTTACTCATGGTACATATACAAATAGTAGGGTCAAGAGCAGTGATCGGGCTTTCAAAAAGCTAGTCTACGTTTTATGGGAAGCAAAAACACTTAGTGGCCAGTCATTGTCCTGTTGAAACACCTGAAGTTCTGGTGTTGTTTGAACAATAGGACAACCTGACCTCTCAGGATGTCCCTCGCTTCACTTGACCAGTCAGATTGTTTATGAACAGCAAAGCAGATTATGCCTGAAAAGCAGAGTGGACTAATGTATGCATGGCTGAAAACATTTCATACCATGATGCTGATGCTGCTGCCCCTCACTTAAATCGGTTTTGCTCTGGTACACAGCATTAGGAACACATCTAACGTGACCATTAGCAGGACATCTGGGACTCCTGGTTGCCAGTATAGAGTTGATGACCATTCTACTGATCTTGGGTCTACTAAATATGCTTTTAATAGATAAGACATTAATACAAATTAATAAAGACAAGCCTATTAACATAAGGTTATGTTGGGATTTATTACTTAAGTTTTTCTTTCTTTTCTTTTTTTATTGGTGGTGGTGATGGTGGGAGGGGGGTTCCTAAGGCTTGCTACTTGTATATATGCTGGTCATGGAAACCTATACACACTACACATATTGCCAATGCTTTATTTGAAATTGCATGTTTGAAAGTTATCCAAATACATCAAATGCCACAGTATGTGTATACAGAAGTGTATACAGATGATTTCTTGTAAGTCACTTAATAAATTCTTTTTCAATGTGTTGTATGTTACATAATACTGTCCTATAAGTATTCTAATAAATTTGTCAACAAAAAACAAAAAACTTTATTAGAGCTTATGTAAATTTTTGAATTATCAGACTACAAATTGCAGATTTTTTTTTTTTTTAACTTTTTAAGTAAACAATGGATATGGCCTTTAAGAACCAAGTATAGGGAAGGTATAAATGTTTTATTACGGTTCAGAAAATCAGTAAATAACATGTATTAATTTGTGCATTTCTATTATTGGTTTCAGTTGGTTCTTATATTGCCACAATTCAAAGAATGTCACACAGGATTATAATACAGAACTACTGTTTTCTGAAACATCAAAGAAAAACATCCTAATTGTTTTGGAAACATGTTAATAACACTCATAATTAAATTACTTGCATGTATTCATACGAACTAGCAGTTAATTCTGATGTACTGGTAACCTATTGGATGGCAATGTCCTTATGACTCACAGTATATAAATCATTTATCTATTAATCGACCAATGACCTTTGTCTCAACCACGAAACACACCTGGTCCTATACAGACTTTCTATAGGTGAAAAATATATTAAAAAACAAGAAAAAAGACAGAAGTATTTACATGCATGGATAGTACTGCATACTAAGTACATGTATAATTGCACCTGACATGTGGAAAGGACACTAATAATAAACAAAGATAAACACATGTCTCTGGTAACCACTGATGTGTGCACATTCTTAGCATGATTTCACCAATATCAGCACTTAGGGCATGTTCCAGCTCACACATAAAATAAATATTATTAACTTAACCAACAAGAAAGGTAAAAGCTGCCAATGTCCATGTTCCCTTTGGTCAATTTGCAATGCAAATAAATCATATTAATGCTAGAATGTGCCCTCTTCATCCATAAGCAACTTAAATGACCAAGATGTCTAACATACATCTATAATTCAGGTATGTGATATCATTTCAAAATAAAAGCTGAAATGATCTTTTAAAAGATGTAAACTATTCCAAGTTTAAATAAAGGCTATTATTTAGCATTTTATATCAGATCCAATCTATTTTATGAAAAAAAGAAAAAGAGGCTGAAATGAGACAAAAAGCTAAAAACCAAATTCCTAGTAATTGCATGTATGAATTGAAAACTAACTACATTGTGCCATTGGACAGGCAGTGAAATATGTCTTAATAATAATCAATTCAACACTGAATGTGACTCTGGAGTTTGCAACCATTGTCAGATATTTTTGACCAAGAGACAATTTAAAGATTAAAATTATATATGCAATATAATTCTTGTTTGAAACTTTGCATAAACATAGAACAAAGATCTCAAAGTCACACAGACACCTCAACTCAATTTTTACAAAATGTGGAGATAGAACAGTGTGGTTCTCAGGCCACCAATTGATTCAACACTGAAAGGGACTCCTGAGTTTGCAACCATTGTCAGATATTTTTTACCAACATACTTTTTAAAATTAAAAATTATATATGAAATACATTTCTTGTTTAAAATACCTGTGGGAGCATATCCAATGGGTTTTTACAGCGGTGCGTTAATGTTTGCAGCATTCATTTTTCTTTGTAACATATTTTATTTGGATAAGGTAAAATCTGATTAGGGTTACTATAACATTGGGAATACCACAAACACTGATATTCAAAACAAGAAAACAGATTTAATAAGTTATTTCAGTAACCAAAACGGCCCTGTTATTCAGAAACATCTTACAATGGAAACAAACTTGGGACAATCCCTAAAATCTGTTACTGTACAAATTTACATACAACTTAATTATTGCCAGATGTTTGTTAACATGTATCTGCAGACAAACAGTGATGCCTATCATGCTGGTCAAGCCATGGTGCCTAGCTTTACTAACTCCTTGACTTTCCAGTGAATAACACACCAATCAAATGGAATCACAGAAGCATGAAGACAAAGTTAAGTGTCTGGAAAAGATTAACTTTTTCTGCTATCAGGGAATTTGTCACCTGTGGTTTACAGTAGCATGTTGGTATCTGGCTGCAGGAAAGATAATGAAATAAACTTGCACCTGGTTTTTAAGATACAGGTCATTAAACAAACCAATTTTCTGTTGAAACAGACGGACATCAAGAGATGATGAAAGTAGTAATCTAAGGAATGCTGTTCCTTAGATGCATGCATTCTTTAGATTGGTTTTAAATAGCAGATGATGGAGCTACAGTCTATAGAGTAATGATACAATTACAATAAGATCGGAAATGATAAAATAATCATGACAATGACATGATGTTCTATACCTATATTATACACCACTTACAGTGTTTTGGCTCAAGTGTATTTTTGGGGTATGGCGCTATGGAATATTTACACCTGCTGTCCACCAGAAACAAAATGGGTTAGACTGATGGTTAGGGTTAAGAAAATCATACAGTAATGATAAAAGTTATTAATTTTGTCTAAACATTAACTTAAAAAATCAAATATCTGCAAACAATTTAGGTATGGCAGAAACACTGAAATGGATTCTACTAACATGATGGCCATCTGAAGAAGAAAAACTAAGATTTTAGTAAGAAGTATAAAATTACTGTACAAAACAGACACGATTCTGGACACTACAATTACACTGTAATTTATATACAACCTTTGAGACCCTTTAAAAAAACTTACACTCTCATCATAATTACTGTAGAATAAAGAGATTCCTCCATTCATAAAAATATGTATCACTGAAAGTAGCAGACAATTTGAGAAAAGAAGCTATATCTACTAAACATGATGAGGTGTATAACTGTAAATATTAGGGAACATTTTGTTCAGTTTCGCATCACAAGTTTCAAAGATCGTTACACAATTTTAAAACATTCTCAAAAAGGTCTCAAAGGTTGCTCATAAATTTTTAATTGACTAAAAACACTGTTAATTAAAAAAATAAAAAAATAAATAAAAATAAGTTCCACAAATATGAAAAATAGGTAGTGGCAGACACCGAATATTGCAGCCTGCCACCTACTAACATGCTGCACATACATGTGCGTTTGGTTACAGACTTATATCTTCAGCTTATACATCATAAATAAACTTAATGCAAGGGCAGTCAATCAGTTCTAAATAACTGAACTGCACATTATGCAAAAAATATATTTATATTAAAATTACTCAAAAATCAATTATTCGGAAGACAAAATTTATTGAAATGGACCAAAGACTTTTCTTAAATCCTTGTTTCTGGGACTTGGGAACTGCCTACTACTTTAAAAAAAATTTTTTTACCCTGAATGTGATCCCCATCTTAAAAGACAGCCATACTGCTTTGATATCAGATGGTGGTAGATGTTGATGTTCTCTGCTAAGTGCTTTAAATCCTTCCAATCATCCAAGAGCACTGCAACAGGATGGTGCTTTCACAGAGGACAAACACACCTCGGAGGCAACAATAGGAAAAACAAACAGGCATTTAAAAGGGTTGCAGGGGCACTGTTTGTTCAAAATTAGCTGATGGTTACTTAAATGGGTCAGATTCTCTGCAGATGTCCTGGAATGTCATCACTGCACTATCATGTTGACCAAAGGGAGGTGCAGAAACTTCCAAGTGTGTCACAGTGTGCCGTTTTCCTGACATCAAACGCTAACTGTTTTCTCAGCATAGCTTTGTTACAGTAACACACTAATACAGGAGAAAATAAGTTGAAGGATGGATGGATGGATGGATGGATGGATGGATGGATGGATGGATAAATGGATGGAGAATGTAAGTTTTGCTAGTACGTGTGAATGTGTATGTGTTAATATGCACAGAATTTTCACAGGATAAATTCTGAAAAAATTTGAACCATCAAACGTTCTAGCTGAGAATATCAATCTGTACCCTCAAACTGCAGAGTATTTTAAAGAGGTTGATATCTGTGGAAAGATGTATTTTGAAATTACATTTATTTGTCATACAAGTAACAAGTAATTTTTGCAAAACCACAGACAAAATCTCAACTATAAAATTAACATTAAATAGTGTAGCATTTGCTGGCTATGATTTTAAAGAATAATCACTTGGCAAGATGAAAACCTGCTCATCTAAACTTCTATATATGCATTTCTGTTACCCGGGTACATACATCCACTATATACAATGTACTTGAAAGTACATCAGACCTACATGCATTCAAATGAAATCGGTTATAATCATAGAACATACATTTGTATAATCTATTTTGTTTCTTTCTATTATAGTACTACATGAAAGTGAAATATATACCTGCATTTACATATTAAAAAACAAACTGTAGATAAACGTGTGTTTTTTTTAAACATACAAAATAAATAGGTTCTTGTTATCAGACAGAGGGAAAACATATCTGCAAGTTCATATGTTCTCTACATTTGTCTTTCAGAGTTAACAGTAAACATTCAGCTTTCACACAATTTACTCCTATAGAAAGAAACCTGCTTTATCTTGTATTTTCCATATTTACATAGAGAATATCAAGGACCATATCGAAAGATGATGCTTTATCGTTTATTTAATCTTCGGACAGTTAGTGTGGAATTCATTGACACAGTTGGCAAAGATGGTATTCTATAACAACAAACATCTCGTGCAAACAGTGGACGTACATGGGAGACAAGTTACCATTAGTGTGTACACTTCCTACAAGAAGGAAAGGAAAGGAATGTTGGTTTTATGACACCTCAGCACATTTTAAACAAAGAGTATTTGGTCATTTTGATAATGAGTATTTGGTCATTTTGCCAATGAATATCATGGTCATTTTGCCAATGACTATTACGGTCATTTTGCCAATGAATATTATGGCCATTTTGCCAATGAATATCATGGCCATTTTGCCAATGAATATCATGGCCATTTTGACAATGAATATCACAGTTATTTTGACAATGAATGTTGATCGTGGAGATTTTGACAATGAATATCACGGCCATTTTGAAAATGATTATCATGGTCGTTTAGACAATGAATATCACGGTCATTCTGACAATGAATATCACAGTCATTTTGAGAATTAATATCAGTCATTTTGACAATGAATATCATGGCCATTTTGACAATGAATATCACGGTCATTCTGACAATGAATATTACGGTCATTTTGACAGGATAACACATACCACGGTCTATGATATACCAGTCATGGTGCACTGACAGGAACGAGAAATAGCCCAATGGGCCCACCGACGGGAATTAATCCCAGACCGACCACATATCAAGTTAGCGCTGTACCCCTGAGCTATGTCCTGCCCCTAGGGTATGATATGCTGATCACCTGAGGAGCACTGGATAATAGGATCAACCGTCCTTAATGGTATCTAGTTTTTCCTAGTCCTAACCAGTGTCACTTGACTAATACACTAAGTCAAAGGCTATAGAATGGTTCTATCCTGCTTATTGAAAAACTCAGACATAAGATACCTTGCTGATTTTCAGCTGGAGAAACCTATACAGTGGAAATGAGTTTTTCCCTCTCTATACAGACCAAGTGTTGATGCACGTACATATATATTAGACACTAAATCTGTCGAGATGTCATTCAAAAATATATTCCTTTTCTTTCTGTTTTCACATAAAATATTGGAAAATAAGCAGTCAGTTATAGAAATCATGTAGACAAAACCTTGCTCATGGTTAGCACTAAAACTGCCAGTGATGAACAAAAAACCCCAACAAAAACATGATTTTTAAATCAAAGCAAGTGAATCCTAAGAATCATGCATGACTTTAGCTTAAACAGATGTTGTAGACATTTGGTACTATGTGGATAGTAATATCTGTCAACACCTACACTGACTTACACATACTTTACAGGTAAGTACAAGAGAAAACAAACAAAGCATCCAAGTGTATGTAAACAAAGCAAGTAGCCGTTATTATCCAGGTGGCCAGGACAACGACAGGTAGAAAAACAATGTGTCTTTTTACTACAGGA
>JAECMU010158187.1:0-14407 GCA_016106625.1 Dracogyra subfuscus | reverse complement strand
AAGATGGCGGACAGTTGGAAAGAATAAGTTTTTACCATTGAAATGACAATAAAACAAGTAATTTATTATTATTATTCATCAAACTTATAATGCATTCAAGAACAAAAAGCTGCATAATATTGCATGATGGGTTGTTTTATTTATACTGTGGACATATTATTGATACATAATCTGTGAAAGGCTATACGGGTCTGATCAAAATTTATAAGTCATGTCGCGAGTATTTTCGATCAGAAATTTATGCGCCAATTTGTTGCCTCCGTGTATAAGCCGACCCCCTTCTTTTGGAAAGTGTTTCTAGTCTTCAAAAGTCGGCTAATACACGGCAATATACGGTAAATCAAATGTGTTGAGTGCGTCGTTAAAAAATATTTCCTTCCTTCAAACATTGTTAAGGACCACACAGATAAACCCACTGGCGCCACTCCATGTGCTAATCTTTCCAATTAACAACAAGGGATCTGTTATATGCACAATTCCACTGACAAGACAGTACATACCATAGCCTTTGTTACACCAGTTGTGGAGCACTGGCTGGAACGAGAAGCAGATCAATGGGCCCACTGACGAGGATTGATCCTAGACAGATCTTGTATCTGGTAGGTGCTTTGCCACTGGGGTACACTTGCATGATGTACAGTCAGTCTAGGATCGATCCCCATCAGTGGGCCCATTGAGTTGTTTCACTTTTAGCCAGAGCACAAAGACTGGCATATCAAAGGCTGTGGCATGTGCTTGCTACTAATGAAAAAAAGTAGCCGATTTTGTCTTAAAGACTATATGTCAAAATTACCAATAATTGATTATTAATAATGTGCTCTAGTGGTGTCATTACACAAAACAAACTAACTTTCACTTTAATTTATTTGATTATCTTCCTCAGAAATACCATGTCTCTCACCAAAAGAAAAAAGCAAAATTAATTGGCATTTCAAAGTTAAAGGGATGTGCAATTCCAGCACCCTCTCCTTGGATTCACAACTGTATTTGTGCTAACTTTGCTCTACCCGTTATGACTCCGGTTCTGGGAGATATTTCAGTTTTCATTACTATACTGCTTTGACTAATACATAAAGCAAGAAATGTTGGAATAAGAACTAAATTTTGTTTGGTAATAAAAAATAAATAAATTGTGTTTTGGTTTTAGATTTAAAAAAAAATCTGATGAAGTTGCAAAGAAATGGAAATAACCCCAACCCCAACCTGACTATCTTGGCGAGGACGCTGGAGACGTTGCTGGAAGAGAAAGGAGAAGATGCCAGGGGGATAATATTTGTGCGAACCCGCGCCACTTGCTACGCTCTTGCCAATTGGTTCAACACTGATGAAGTCAGCGACACATTGAAGAGATTGAATGCCACGGCTTTTACAGGGTCTGGAGCTCATGAGGAGGAAGGAGGTATTTAACCTTTAGACTATTGGATTAAATTTTCACAAAATAATGTTTAGTGAGTATAGTGTATTGCAGTCCGAGTCAGTGTTACTACTGGCAGTCTGTTCCGAGTTGTAGCGAATTAGGTTCTGATCACATGTTGTAATGTAATCATCTTCCTCTTTTGTAGGTGCAAAACCCACCCCAAACCCTTTTTATGTCCTGGACGGAGGAGTCAGCATCAGCCGACACCTGTGCCCATGACAGGTGTGCACTACAACAGGTTGCTCTCAATGAGCATGTTAAGCCCTATGACCTGACCTGACCTGACTTGTCTAAATGTATAGAAGAATTGGGTGGTCAGACATTTTAGCTATATTATCTCAAAAATACAAAAGCTAAAGTTATTTTCCGACAAAAGATCAGTGATTTCACAATTGTTTTTTCCGCCAAATAAAGGCCCAAATTAAAATGAAATTTGCCAGTTCTTAAAATTGGTGACTGGCAAAACTATCCTTGAATTGGTTTTTATTTTAAAGAAATTTGATTGATAACAACTGGATGAAATTTGATAGCATAGTCAAAGCAATTTTATGCTAAATTTGTGAATGTTATATTCATTGATAAATTCACCAAAAAAAGAAGAGAAAAGTCATTCTTTTAAATATCAGCAACATAATATAATTCAAAATAGGATTGACTGAGATCGTAGCCATCAGGCCTTAATCTGGAATTGAAAAAGTAGAAGTGACTTCATGGAAGGGGAAATGTTTTATAAAATCATAAAAATAGGCAAAGTGAACATTTATCAATACATTTCATAACCTTTCACCAGTTTCCGCATTCAGTCAGAAAAATCTGAATTTTACACTCATTGTAATCGTAATATTTTGATATAAAATATTATTTCCACTAATAAATTTTCATTACAAATGTGATCTTATTAAGTAGTTGATAATGTGCCTTAATTTTAAAATGAAAGCATTAATTGGTGTTTTTTGGCATTACTGAAATGAATGTAGCCAAAGATTAACAACACTTGACTTGTCCATCAAACGTCACAACATGTGTCTTGTGACAAAGTAAAAACACGGTCCGACATATGGCGACAAGGTGCCAAGTGAGCTATGACACTAAGCAAGTCGAGATCTTGACGTCTGTTGTGTGATTTTGTTTTAGAAATCAGATTAATTCCAAAATATGGCAACTTTGACTTCTCCCTATTGCTAATAACTCGGGCTTTGAACAGACTTTCAGCAAAAAACCCGCTCATTTCGCCTGCAGGATTAGGGCCCAAGCCATGTTAGAAAAAGTGTAAGTGTATATGTATATGTATATGTATATGTATATGTATATGTATACGTCACATATACATATACATATACATATACATATACATATACATATATGTAGAGGCTAAAGAAAAAAGTTAATTAAGGCATCGCAATCTGAATCTGATGATGTAGAGGCTAAACAAAAAATTTAATTAAGGCAGCACAGTATGAATCGGATGACGTAGAGGCTAAACAAAAATGTCTATACATTATTTTCCTAAGAAAGGGAAACATTTTGTTTCATTTATATATTTATGTACATTAAACAAACAATTCTTTATTGTCTTCTTCACTTACGTATGTTGTGTTTATAATTGTACATATGTGAACACTTTGTCCAATTGCTTGATCCCATTTCCATATGTATATGCTCCATGATTGGATCCATATCTGTTTATATGTGAACATACATGTAGCTTAGGTCAGGCATTCTTGTTTCTCCATTGGCTATAATATATAGAGAATTCATCACAAGTATTTATTAATATGGAAAATATCAACTGAGTTTACATTAATCAGTATTTGTAAAAAACATGAGTAGAGAATTCTATTTGTCTTATAACAGTTTTAAAATAACATTTTAATTAGATTTCTTGTAAATCACAGTAGTAAAGTTGCCTCAATAATATGATGTCATCACAATTAGCACAAATTAGTTTGACATCACATATTTTAACTAAACCTTATGAAAACGTTATCTCAGGTATACAGGTTTTGTTGGCTTGTAAACAAATAACCCATTCACAAAAACACTTTATTACCTAAATACCTTGCAAATTTGCATATACCTTTAAATTTAGATACATGTACCATTATTAACCGGGTTAATATGCTATATTATTACCCTAGTGCAACTGGGGCCAGCGGTCACTCATAACAGAACAAATATTTCAACTCAATTTGGCAAACACAAAATGATGTCATGTACTGCTCTCTGTTTTCGGTGTTAAATTTATAACAAAATTTCATTTTAATGCATTTCATTGTAAATGTTTTACCCTAATAAAGAGAACTTTTGTTTTTGAATATTACATATGAATATGATTAATATACAAAACTATAGCAATACTCAGAACAGTGCATTAAGTGGTTTACATCATTTCTATACATGTATGTACATGTGTGTCAAAAATAAATGCTTTTAGAGAAAACATAACTGAGGTAATAAATAGAATAAGAAACTTGGTACCAGCTATTATTAAATTTATTTCCCTCGTGAAATAAAGCTGGTGACAACTGAAAATTGTTTCACTTGGGACATAAATTTGATAATAACTGGTAACTCATGTATTATCCTCTGTTTATCACATGGGTTTATCAACAGGATATTATGGGTAAATTACAGGATACAAATTAATAAAATCTGAGACACATTAAAAAGAAAACAAAATATGTTTTAAGCAATTGCAAACTGATCCTCAGTCATAAATGGAAGTACATGTATCACCATGGTGAGAATCATGGCTTCAGATTCTTTTTTGTTAAAATCTTATTTTGGAATCCACATCACATTTTATCATTTTTTCTCTACGAAATATATCTTTTGACATTTTTTATTAATATTAATTTCAGGAATGACACAGAATGACCAAGAAACGATAATTAGCAAGTTTAAATCTGGGTTGATTAAACTTATTGTTGCAACATCAGTGGCAGAGGAAGGACTGGATATCCCAGAATGCAACATTATACTAAAGTACAACCATGTTGGCAATGAAATCTCAACAATACAAACCAGAGGTAACGAAGCTGTTTTTTATCTGCTGTAATATAAACAAGGTATTTGTTAAGAATCTTTACTTGCAGGAATCATATTATGATGGAGACATAGGAATAAGGATTCTTAAAATGTCAATTGTTAAAAAATTAAGCATCTGTAGGTTTAAAAAAAAAAAATCATTTTAGTTTGATGTACATTGTGTAAAACGAAAAGTAAAAGTGTTATGGAAATAACAAAAATAGACTATTTCTATGTTCAGTTTAGAGAACAATAGGCTCAGAAATAAATAACTTGTAGTAAATTCCATAGTACGAACAAATGTGTTTCCCGTGGGACAGACTATATACTGGCATGAAATTTGAAATTATCCAAAAGGCACAGACCAAAGTTTCAGCCCATAAAAATGGACACTAAGTTTGGTTAATCTACAAACCTGCAACACACATTTAGATAAGGTTATAACAGAGAGAAGCTGAAGTCTGTGATGTTTAAACATGGAAATACTGTGACATATACCTAGAGCTTGTCTCATTAACCATTCCTTCTTAGACAAACGTGCGTTTTTAAAAATTAGGATATGTCGCTTTAACCTATATATATATCATGTTTAAACCGGGAAATTCTGTTTAAAAATAACTAGAGCTTGTCTCAATAACCATTATTTCTCAGCTGAATGTGTGTTATTAGAATTATGAAGAATACATTTTGGGATATTAAAAAAAACTGGATGACCAGAACCACTTTAAATATTCTAATTAATAAAAGCTAAGTATATGTACTTCTAATGTAAATAATCAAAAACTGCTTTAATAGTGAAAAATATGTCATAGTGTTTTAATTTTTTTTAAACACTTTAATACATCATTGAAAAGAATCCATAAAAAATTTGGATCTTAATGGTGTAAAAAGGTTTAAGTAATCCAAATCAATTCCAGTAAAGTTTGACAACAAATGGGGTCTGACCGTCTGAGATATAAATACACAGAACTTCACATACGGGTTTTTTCGTTCCTATTTATTGCACGAGTTTATTGTGCGCAAGAATAATATATACCATGAGACCGCGTAGCGGTCGAGTGGTATATATTCTTGCGCACAATAAACAAGTGCAATAAATAGGAACGAAAAAGACCGTATGTGAAGTTCTGTATTTATTACATACCTTCTTTCATGTTTTACAAATACAGCTTTTACTTTAACACTTTGCAGAATCTATGATAACAACTCCTGTCATGGATTCATTTTAACGTTAAGAATCATACTCTGCTGCAGCCTTGTGTAATGTTTCAAATACGATATGACGTCATTTGTAAATCATATATGACGTAAGTAAATAAAAGGCACTAACTGCAGTAAAAAGAAAAAAGGGGATTCCCTATTTAAAAGTGCAGGCTTTTATTGGACATATGTTCAATAAAAGATTTTTTTATTGCACGGATCGGAATGGTCTTTATTACTATACTAAGATTGAATGGGTATGTAATAAATAATGTTAGTTTCATGAATATTCAGCATTCATAAAATCATTGCCAAAAAACACACACCTTCTCATAAAAACTGTACTAGGTAACTGTTTCATAAGGGCTCCATGAGTCCAAAATATTGGATTCCAGTACTCAAGGGTGAAATTCGACCTGGACCCGAGTATCTGACACTTACTAGATGATAATGAGACTAAGAAATAAAGTAAAATAGCATTATGCATCTTAATTCCAGCATTTAACATGGATGCCAAGTCATGCCATTGTATTGCATTCCACATACTCGACTTTTGATTTCCCTCCATGTCTCATAGACCGATAATGTAACAGGAGGCAAACATTTGGCAAAATGACGTCCAAAATATAATTAAATTAGAGTGCTCTTCCTTGCACTGGTACTGGAGTTGTGTGAATGGACAGGAGTCTTGCTAGACTCAGTGTGTTCCTGAATATTCTTGGAGACCCTACCTTTTAAGCCTTGCATCTTTTTGTTGTTGTTCTGTTATCAATCAAATTAAAAAAACCAAAACAATTTGATGAACCCACTGATTAAAAATGGGTTTGATAACATAATTAATTTGCTTTTAAAGTTGACCATACATTTTTATTTCTGTTATATTTAACTAATATTTTTGCTATTTAAGCATAACCTCACATTTTTATTTCTGATATATCTTATATTATTTAAAACTTTGCTGTATTTCTTGTTATGCATGACCTCAAAGTTTAATTTTTTATATATTTTTTCCAATATTATTCTAAACCTTTCTGTTTCTTTTCACTGTAGGGCGGAGTCGTAAAGCTGGTGGAACATCAGTTCTCCTGGGAAGTAGCAAAATTCGCCAGAAGGAGATGCTGAACATTGCCCGTGGCATCATGATGGAAAAGGCAATTGTTACCGTCAAGAGCATGGAGAGACAGAAATACCAGGAAAGGATTTTAAACATGCAGCAGGAATCGCTGATGAAAGAGGACATCAAGGAAGAAGTGCGCCGCCATCTGACCAACAGAAAGACAGGCGGTGAGTTCACACTTATTTGCAGTCGCTGCCGACAATACTGCACCACCAGCACCGACCTGCGCACCATCAATAAGACACACCACGTGGTGATTGGGGATGACTTCAATGCCAAGGTGCAGATAATGCCTGACAAGAACCAGAAGAAACCTTTTGATGGAATCCGCATCACAGGCAAGATCCGGTGCCGGAATTGTCACAGTCTCTGGGGAGTGATGTTCATCTACCAGGGCGTGTCATTCCCTTCGCTTGGCATCAAGTACCTGTCTGTGGTTGATGCAGACGGCACCCCGAAGATGTACAAGAAGTGGATGGAGGTTCCATACACCATCCACGAGATTGGGCTGGAGGACTTCAGAAATGTTTTGCAAAGTAGATCACAGGCTGAAGAATCTTCAGAAGAAGAAGCTGGATCTCGAGCTGAGGGTGGATCCGAGTCACAAGCTGAGGGTGGATCCGAGTCACAAGCTGAGGGTGGATCAGAGTCACAAGGATCAGAATCACAACCAGGATCTCTATTACGATCACAAGGATCAACTGGACCAGGATCCCAGGCAGCAGGTGGAGCTGGACAATCTTCACATAACATGATGAAAGAAGATCCCCAGAATGAAGTGGACAAAAATGTCATCGAGGAAAAGGATAAAGATTCCCAGACAGAAAAAAAAGAAATCTTTGTAAGGGGAGAACCAGATGGAGGTTACTAATGTGGCACAAGTTAAAATTCAGACAGCTACTGCTTCTTGTGCTACACTAATTATTAGTCATTATGTTTCTATGGACAATTTTACCATTGATGACCAATTGTTGATAACTCTTCTTAGTATGTATGCCCGAATTGTGCATTGCAATATTTAATTCAAATTTAATTTTTATTTTATTTTTATAAAAAAATATCAATTTATACTTTAAAGTAGCAGATCCTAGTTTGAACTTTTGAAAATAGACACTTAAGTTTGGTTAATCTACAAACCTGTAACACATGTTGATAAAGATACAACAGAGTGAAACATTAGTCTGTGATGTTTAAATGCGGGGAATACCTTTGAAAAATAGACTGAGCTAGTCCCTATAACTGTTACTTCTCAGAAGTACGTGCATTTTTAGAATGATGAAAACTGCATTTCTTGGCATTACAAACACCAGAATGACCAGAAACACTTTGAATGTAGGGAAGCAGATATTCTAAATGATTAAATTGAAGTAATGTCTAACTTTAATTATTTAAAAAATGCTCTAATAGTAAAAAATATACAGTAATCTTTGAAAGTAGGAGCTGTCATTTTAAGCTGCACTATGCATTACATTTTAAAAAAAATAAAAAAATAAATACAAGTTTTTATCCCAGTGACTACTATCTATTTATTATGGTGAGCCTTTTATTCCCACAATATGCATTATATTCTTGTAGGGTATTGTAAATTTATGGCAGTGTTGTGCTATTTATTTTAATAATTAATGTGATGAATGTTATTTTTTTAAATTTTACACTGTTAATTATTTTATAATATTGTCTTTTTATTGTTGTTAATTTTATGCCATTGATTATTTAGTGTAATATGCATTATGTTTTTGTATTTTAAGCTGTTTATTATATAATGTGAAATACATTTTATCTCAGTGTTATCCTTAGAGCTAGACTGTATTGAAAGCTGAGGTTAGATATCGGTATTTCGGGGGTGATTTACTTCGGTATTGGTACAGTATTCAGTACTGACACAATACTGATACCGATACCGATATCTAGCAGTATTTTCATATACTTGGCTATAAACACATGCCCAAGTTAAGTCTCACCCACTAATTTAATCTAAATTAAATTAAATTTCATACACAATTCTCTCGTCAGATTTATACTCAACCCATTTTGCATTGCTTAGATATTGCTTTACTAAATGGTGTGAAACATTTCGGTATTTTGAAATTTACTCGGTACAGTAAATCGGTATTGACATCATATCGATACTTTATGGTATACATGTATACGGTAATACCGCCCAGCTCTAATTATGGTATCAATTAAATTTTCATTTTTGTGTGTTGTACACTTGTTAGTATCGTGTATTCTAGTGTATTTGATATTTAAGCTTTTAAGATCATCTCCTTTTTTGAGGTCTTGAATATGTATTTTTGTAAAAATATTAATCATAAATTAAGAATAGATTCTTAGAAAATGTATTAAATGCATATACTATGTAAAATATTTATTTTATATAAATATAAATTATAATAAAAAGTAGAGTTATTAACTGCATACAATGCATAAATTAATGTTTTAAATAGAATCCACTGTGGTTTTATAAATTTTAATTAAAATGTTTATGGAATGAATGTAAGTAAAGTATAAAACTATACTACATTTTACAAATAGTAGTTGCTTTGAATAATATTATTTTGTTAATTTTATGTACCCATTAGTACTATATATAATGATGGAAAGAAATAAGGAAACATATCAATTGTAGACCAAATTTAATTCACAACTAGCATAGTAATGTCTGTATTTCATACCAAGTTGTAATGTGAGATTGAATGTCTAGCTTGACAGTATGAATAGATTTTTGATGCAGTCATTATTTCTTGTTGCGATCTGTGTGAACTTTTATTTCTTTCCATCCGTATATTTGATTGTACACGCTTTTACTTGTTATATCAGTGATTGCTTTCATAATTATCATACTTGTTTAAACACATTATTGTAAATAGTTTTACTTTGCTGTTATTATTTTAATAAATTTAATTACTAATTTTAATTCATGTACATATGATAATATTATATTTATTGCTCTTTATTGTAATAATTTAAAAACAAATTTGTTATCCAAGTAAATACTTACAATTCAGTTTTAGTAAGAATTAACACCATTTTTTTCAAATACATTTTCGTTTTTTACAGGAATATTTTTTTTATTGCTTATTGTATTTGCTAATAGATGTCTGTAAATTAAACATGCACTAAATGTGATTACTCTACAAATAAAGAAATAGATTGTTATTAGTTAAAGTCTTTTATATAGCATCCCTTTTGGAATACTGACTGGAATGCAAAGAAAATATAATTTTAAGCTTTATTCAAAGGTGTGTGTGGGTGGGGGGGGGAGGAAGTATTTAACCCATTCTGTTGAGGTGCTTGCGTTGCAGGATCCATTCAGCTGATTGGGTTTTTCACCCATTCCAACCAGTACACCATAACTGAACAAAGGCTGTGGTATGTGCTTTTCTGTCTGTTAGAAAGTGCATATAAAAGATCCCTTGTTGCTGTAGGAAAAATGTAGCAGGTTTTCTCTGTTGACTACGAGTCAGAATTACTAAATATTTGACATCCAAAAGCTGACGATTAATTAATCCAGTGGTGTCGTTAAACAAAACAAACTTTATTCAGAGACATAAGAAATATACTAATAGAAAGAATTAAAGGAACACATGGTATTTGAGACCAAATTTAATTCACTATATAGATTAACTATATAGTATAAAATAGAGTTAAAAGGTAAGTTTGTTTTGTTTAACAACACCACTAGAGCACATTGATTTATTAATAATCGGCTATCGGATGTCAAACATATGGTCATTTGGAGTCACAGAGAAAACCCACTACATTGTTCCATTAGTAGCAAGGGATTTTTTATATACATCATCTGACAGACAGGACAGTACATACCGTGGCCTTTGATATACTAGTCGTAGTGCACTGGCTGGAACAAGAAATTGCCCAATGGGCTCACCAATGGGGATCAATCCCAAACTGAATGTGCACCAAGCAAGCACTTTATCACTGTGGCACTTTACCACCGGGCTATTGGTTTCTATGTGTGATGTTGAATATATAGTTAAGGCACGCAGAGAGGAAACCCGCTGCCACCACTCCATGAGACGCTCTTTATTCTTTCAATTTGCAGCAAAGGATTTTTTATATGCACTATCCCACAGACAGGACAGTACATACCACGGCCTTTGATATACCAGTCATGGTGCACTTGCTAGAATGAGAAAAAGCCCAATGTGCTCACTGATGGGGATTAACCCCAAACTGACTGTGCACCAAGCGAGCACTTTACCACTGGTACGTCCCGCCCCTCTGGTTACAGCTAAATATACAAATAATACTGACATTGTCAGAAAAAAAAGAGAAGAGTATTTAATGAATGTCAACTTTGGTCATTTTTTTTACCATAGCTACATGTATCTGTAACATGTTTCTTGTAGTATGAAAGAAAGAAAGAAATGTTTTATTTAACGACACACTCAACACATTTTATTTACGGTTATATGGCATCAGACATATGGTTAAGGACCACACAGATATGGGCTACTCTTTACGATTAGCACCAAGGGATCTTTTATGTGCACTATCCCACAGACGGGGTAGTACATACCATGGCCTTTGATATACTAGTTGTGGTACACTGGCTGGAATAGCCCAATGGGCCCACCGACGGGGATCGATCCAAGAACGACCGTGCATCGAGTGAGCACTCTACCACTGAGCTACGTCCCGCCCCCTTGTGTGAGAAAGAAAACGTGTTGTAACACACACCACTGCTAAAAGCAGGAAGATATCTCTTTAGACTTGTCTTCCCACAGACAGGACAGCACATATCATTTTCTTCCACATAATGTCATTGGACATTGGTTGAGATGAGGAAAAGCCTGTTGGTTTAATGAGCCATGTCACCTCAGGCATGCACTCAGCTGCCTCCAGTCCATATATGGAATCTCAAAACTTGATTCTCTTGCAACCAGTTTAAAAGTTGTTTTTGTTTAACGACACCACTAGAGTACATTGATTAATTCATGATCAGCTATTGGATAAGCATTTGGTAATTGTGACAAGTCTTCAAAGGAAATCTACTATATTTTCCACCATCAGCAGTAAAGGATCTTTAACATGCCATTGCCTTTAATATATACCAATCATGGGGCACTGGTTGGGATGGAGGGTGGGGAGGGGGGGGAAGACTTAACCCAGTGGTAAAGCGCTTGCTTGATAAATGGTTGGTTTGGGATCAATCCCCATCAGTGGGCCCATTGGGCTATTTCTTGTTCCAGCCAATGCACCATGTCTGATGTATCGAAGGCCATGGTATGTGCTATCCTGTCTGTGGAATGGTGCATATAAAAGATTCTTTCCTACTAATGGAAAAATATAGTAGTTTTCCTTTTCAAGACTATATGTCAAAGTTATCATGTGCTCTAGTGGTGTCATTAAACAAATTTGGTTGGGATGGGAAAAAAAAGAATTTTAGAACAGATCCACCGAGGGGATTCAATCTTTCGACCAAAGCACCTAGCTGAGCTAGATACCCCGTCTCCTACCACCAGTACTGTACCTTCCTCACAACAGGCGGGATGTAGCCCAGTGGTAAAGCACTCGCTTGATCTGCGGTTGGTTTGGGATCGATCACCGTTGGTGGACCTCATTGGGCTATTTCTTACTCCAGCCAGTGTATCATGACTGGTATATCGAAGGCTGTGGGATGTGCTATCCTGTTTATGGAAAAATGCATGTAAAAGATCCCTTGCTGCATTTGATGATTATGTATCAGAATTGCCAAATGTTTGACATCCAATAGCTGATGATTAATTAATCAATGTGCTCTGGTGGTGCCGTTAAACAAAAACTTTAATTTCCTCAAAACGGATCAATCATCACCAATACCTTCCTGTGACACATGGTCATCTCATATGACATATGTTATTACCAAACCAGTGATAAAAAAAAGAAAGAAAGAAATGTTTTAACGATGCACTCAACACATTTTATTTACAGTTATATGGCGTCAGACATGATTAAGGACCACACAGATATTGAGAGAGGAAACCCGCTGTCGCCACTTCATGGACTACTCTTTCCGATTAGCAGCAAGGGATCTTTTATATGCACCATCCCACAGACAGGATAGCACATACCACAGCCTTTGATATACCAGTCGTGGTGCACTGGCTGCGACGAGAAATAGCCCAATGGGCCCACCGACGGGGATCGATCTTAGACCGACCGTGCATCGAGCTAGCGCTGTACCACTGGGCTACGTCCCGCCCTAAACCAGTGATAAAGGGTGGGAACTGGTGAACTGTAAAAAAGAAGAAATTGAGAGAGGTCCTGGAAATTCTTGAAATGCTAGGTTAAAATCTGTGCCATCTGACACATTTTGGAGGAAAGGATGATGAGAGGAAAACAGTGAATCCAATGAGAATTCCCACCCCTGTGTGATATATTACTTATGACAGGCAAATGCAAAGATACTAACTAGTGTAAGGAAATTGGTGTACCGAGAAGAAATGCCTCCAGAAAATAGTACATACAAGTTCCACCTAAAACCTGTACCTGTTGTTTGATAAAATTATGACAACTATCATCCTACATCGTAAAACATTTAAAATAAAAAAAATTGTCCAGGGTCATGTTCATAACTGGATGTAAAATCAGCAAGAATTGCATGGAATTAAATGGCTTGCTTACAAAAAATATTTTTTAATTTGATTATTATTATTATTTTTTTTTTTTTAAATAATGTACAGTTCAATAGGTAATAATCTAGTTCTAAAAAAAAACACAAAAAAAAAGTGTAAAAAATTGTTAAAAATTAACTTATTAAAGGTTAACTTTAGAAAGTTAAATGCAGATTTAAAATAAAAAAATTGCCAAGGGGTAGTCAAATATCAGATGACATTACATACGTTTTCATTTCCAATAAAGGCTGCTTTAATTCTATAAAAAATATAGAAAATCCTGCATTAAAGGAAAAACTATCATTGAGTTAACTCCCTTGAATAGTGACATAACTACCAGCCTTGATGGTATTATGGTTAAGCAATCAGACAGACGAATGGTAGGTACAGGGTTTGCAGCCCAACTCCCACCCAGAGAGCAAGTTTTAATGACTCAATGGGTAGATGTAATGCCATTACACCCTTTTCTCTCTCACTAACCAACTAACAACTAACCTGCTACGCTTGAACCTTAATTGGATATAAGCATGAAAATAAGTTGAAATGAAATTTTCCAACTACAGCCATGTAATGATGTACACAAAACATCAGGTATGAATAACGTCATCCTTGTTTGCAATCTTTAGCTCAGGTATTTTAAAAGATGCTTTGTGGCACTTATGTCAAATCCAAAGTTGGAATAGCACTTTTTACTTTTTACTGGGAATACCAACTATACAGGAAGATATAATAAATTTAACCTAAAAAATAAAAAAGCACTGTGATGAATATTTATAGATGCAACTATAAAGCAAGTTTCATTATGTGGAATACATAGTTTGTGAGAAATAGAGCTAAACGTGAAAACTTAACACTGAGCTTGACACTAAATGTTTTTAATTAAAATTACAATTCAATAAATTACAAATGTTTAACATGCAATGCGATGAACATATAATTATAGGCACACCTATAACAAAGTTTCATTGTATAGGGCTTATAATTTATGAGAAATGGAGCTAAACTAGGTGTGTATGTGGGGGGGGGGGG
>JAECMU010158119.1:0-18778 GCA_016106625.1 Dracogyra subfuscus | reverse complement strand
CTCAGCATCTCTCTTCTTTCTTGGGGGCGGGATGTAGCTCAGTGGTACAGCACTCGCTCGATGTGCGGTTGGTCTGGGATCGATCCCCATCAGTGGGCCCATTGGGCTATTTCTCGTCACAGCCAGTGCGCCACGATTGGTATATCAAAGGCTGTGGTATGTGCTATCCTGTCTGTGGGATGGTGCATATAAAAGATCCCTTGCTGCTAATTGGAAAGAGTAGCCCATGAAGTGGCGACAGCAGGTTTCCTCTCTCAATATCTGTGTGGTCCTTAACCACATTTCTGACGCCATATAACCGTAAATAAAATGTGTTGAGTGCATCATTAAATAAAACATTTCTTTCTTTTTCTTTCTCTCTTCTTTAATTCTTTGTACGTGGGTTTTTTTCTGTTCTAATTAAGATTAATAAAAGTATACATTAGTATAGGCATTATTTTAATTTTAAATGTTCTTAAGTTGAGCATGGATTGATACTTCATATTTTGGGAGTAATTTCTTTTACTGTACCAATCTAACCTTTCAGTTAACATTTAACTTTCTGTCAAATATGTTATTTTAATATTTCAAGTGCATTTGTTTATTGTTATAGAGTTTGACCATTCACAATATTTCACTGTCAGCTGGTCCTGATCAGGTTATTTAAAGAGGAAAAATATTCCAAACAAATGTCCTTTCTGCCAGGATTTGTGTGCAGTGGCCATAAATCTTGAGCTGTGATGGTTGAATGGATTCTCCGTGCATGTGGATGTTATCAGGGTGACCTGGGGCTGTTGTGGCTGTCTGAACACTGGGTATAGCCAGTTGCATAACGGCTGGTCTCAGCTTGGGCAAATCATCAGCAGTAAAATTAGAACTACAGCATTGTAATAATAAATGTTAGAGTATCACAAAATACATGTATATATCACAAAATACATGGTGTAACAAATCATAGATTTGTAGTAAAGTAATATAACAACTGTAGTTTTGTTATTTCATTGTTGAAATAGTGTGGTTCTTGTATTTTACAAAATGATGTACGGTATGTTAAATGTATTTATTATTAAGCTTGTAAAGTAGGTTTTTAAATATTTATATTTTATTTAAGTTGTTGCACCAAAGATAAACAGTTATTATTACAAGTATATTAATGTATGTAATTTGTTGAAAGTAATCGATTAAATAATAAGAATTTAAGCAGGTTTTTTTAATTGTTGAATATTTTAACCAAACCTTATTTCCCACAAAACCTATTCCTACTTATATTCAATAAAAATCTATTTTAAATTTTATTCAGTTAAAAAAAAAAAAATCAAATTCTGTTTTTCATTATTTATGAACCAGGGCTGTATTAATTGGGAACGGCTATGTCAGAGCAATTTCACACTTTCAAAAAAAGAAGGAAAAAAGTTTACTTATTAGTTTAAAAGTTTGTATTTGTGACATTGTCTTCTTGGAGAGGACCCTGTGTTACTGTGTCCTGATTTGTTTTTATATATGAAGTAAGGTTTTATTCTGCATAGTCACTAAATATATATTAAAACTGTATGTGGTAGTTTCAAAATAAAAATCTGTATTTTCACTGTATTATTGACATATAGGCCTTTGTATGTAGATGATCAACACAGACCACTGTGCACTGGACTCTGATGTAGTGCAGGGCTTCTAGGTGTGTACCCAGGATCGTGTGCTAGAACCTTAATTGAATATAAACACAGAAATAAGATGAAATGAAATGATGTGCCCTGGTTAATGTGCCAGAATCTAAATTGGATATAAACACATCAACAGAGGTTCCCAATCCCTAAGCTGAACAGACCACTGTAGGTAATCTGGAAAGGTGGTTTTGCCATTCACAGCTTTCTTCTGTTTATTGTCCAACTGGTGGAGGCTGTGTTAGTTACATGCTGAGAGACAGCCTGCATGGATTTCCCCTGCATGTTGTCAGCTTTCTCACTCCACACGTCAATTGTTCTGGCTGTGAAACACCACTGGGGGAGGGCAGTTATTGTAGCTAACTTGAGAATTGGCAAAGCTGGGATGTTGATTGTAGTTTTTCAAGCTTGTGGCTTTGCATATGAATCTTTTTTTCATCTTATTTTTTACATTCATTTGGTGACTGTGCTTCCGACAGGTAAAATGATTGTTGTAAATTGTGAATCGAATTTAACTTTTAAAGTATATAAAACTTTTTAGGGGCTGGTAAAAAATTTACAAATATGTGTTCCTAAATATTTTTTATTTATTACAAAAATCTATATTTTTACTATATAAAATGCCAAATTTCAATGGTACAAAATTATATTGCATTTAAGCAATTTACAGGACAACTCGTGAATGTAAACAATTTAATTAAATTTATTGTACAAAACACTCAAAAGGAGAAGGTATATGATGAATGAATTTATTATACATAAATAATTTATAATGAAATTAAAAATGTGTTGTTTGTGTGTAACTCTTCCCCCTCCCCCTCCCTCTCCCTCTCACTTTCTCCCTCCCTCCCCTCTTTCTCCCCTCCCTCTTTCTCCCCTCCCTCCCTCTTTCTCCCCTCTGTCTGTCTGTCTGTCTGTCTCTGTCTCTGTCTCTGTCTCTCTCTCTCTGCCTCTCTCTCTCTCTCTCTCTCTCTCTCTCTCTCTCTCTCTCTCTCTCTCTCTCTCTCTCTCTCTCTCTCTCTCTCTCTCTCTCTCTCTCTCTCTCTCTCTCTCTCTCTCCCCTCTAAATGTAAAAATAACCAAACATTAGACATCAAATAGCTGTGGTGTTGTTACATGTAAGCAAAGTACCTTTCCTTTCATTTGGAGTTTTGACTATTCATGTAGCATTCTTATAATTGTTGAATTACATTTATTAACTTCATTTGCTTGACTGGAGCAGGGATTATACCTGGGTCAGATCTTGGAAGGACTTTCCATTGGCACTGTCACTAACTCTAACTGTAACTCAAGTCCAAGTCCAAAGGGTTTTACGTACACGTTCAGAACAAGCTGTTGTAGCGTACGCCTGTCACAGTCGTGGGGACCGGCCTCGGCCGGTTCCCCTCGTCTGTGACAGGAAACTGTAACTCTATTTATTATAAGTATTTATAATTGTCTTAATACTTGATAGTGCCAAAGGAAAGTCCTTGCCAGATGTCACTTGTTTAGAAATGGTTAATTACTAGTCCGTTATTAGAGTGTTCTCTCAGTGTTGCATAATGTTAAATTGGCAAGACAAGCTGTGATAAGAATATGATGTCAGCTAATACCTCAGCATTGTGTTAACATGTCATGGCTGTTACTAACTTCCTCACTGCAGAGTACACACGTTTATACACAGTTAGTACAGGTGTGTACTGTAGGTGGGACATGGCCCAGTGGTGAAGCACTCGCTTGATGCACAGTAGGAGTGGGGTCTATTCCCACAGGTGGGCCATTTGGACTATTTGTATCATTCCACCCAGTGCACCACATCTGGTATATCAAAGGGTATGGTATGTGCTGTCCTTTCTGTGGGATGATGCATATAACATATCCCTAGCTACCAATGGAAAAAGGTAGCAGATTTTCTCTCTAATGCCATATATCAGAATTATCAAATGTTTGATATCCAATAGCTGATGGTAAATAAATCAGTGTGGTTATGTTAAACAAAACAAACTTTTTTACAGGTATATACTGAGGTAGATGATTAATAAAATATATCTGTGTAGTAATAACAACCTATATTGGATGTATAAATGTACAAATTGGTTTAAACCAAATTTAATTATTAACGTCAAAAATACAGTATTGGGTTTGGCTAACCAGACATACATGTAAGCTTATTAAATTATATCATTTATATAAAGACAAGAATACAAGTATATGATAAAATCATATTTTTAATTGGAAAATGGAAAAAATTATTTATACTCCAACCAACCTCATATTTTAAATTAAATGTCCAGTTTAAAAAAAAAAAATGTTTGGTCTTTAAAATCAGTTTATTCAAAATAAAATGCTAATATTATACCTTCTCATTTGTTTCCGCCATTTTTGTTCAAATTAATTTTTAAAACTATCATTTTTTTCTAGAAAGTTAAATTAAATTGTTTTATTATTATTATTTCAAAAAGTTTTTAAAAATTACTTATAAAATATATTATTAAAATGAGGTAGAATTACATCTATTGTTAATTAGTAATTATTATAACATTAACACATTAGTAAATATAATTTAACATAACTTAGTAAGTAGTAGTAGAATGATAGATAATTTCATTTATAACATTTCTAATGTAATGAGACATTTATACTGTATATAACTGTCTGTAATTCTGAAGTTGTGACACACATTTATTGAAAGGAGAAAGTAGCATGTGATCTCTGCATGTTGTGAAAGCTTCACTGAAGGCGTGCAAAGAAAACAATGTTCAGGTCCAACACTCAACTTTTAAACTCATACCCCAACAGGTTTCTACAAACCCTCACTTGAGGCAGTGTTGGTTACATAACCCTAACAGCCCAAACATTAATTTTCTCTTCAGGTTTTACTTTCAATGGGGCTGGATTTTTTCTTCTTCTTAACACTTTCTTTCTTTCAAAAAAAAAAAGTACCCACATGTAAATAAATAATTTTACAGATTCAAATTAACTCAGTATTACATGTATTTGACAGGACTTTATAGACTTCTTTCAGTTGTTTTTAAATGAGGTTTTATGACTGAGCTTGTGTTGATGAAGTGTATACATCAGGGTAATAGAACTTATCTCCAGTGTGAATTAATCTGCTCAGGAAGCAATTAGACCTGACATCAATCAAAAGAGCAGGCTGTTAATAATGGCAGCTTCTACTCAGGCAGATACAAGAAACACAGTGAGCCATGAATCTGCTGTGAGGCACTGGCCACCACTGTAACACTTGTTTCCTCTAACACCCGTGTCATTAGCTGTGCTTAATATTCACTCAGGAGACAGGCTGCTTGCAAGGCTGGACATTTACCAGGATATCTTTGTGTGTATAACTGGCTGTTGAAGGTTTTTCTAAGTTATATGGTAAACTACTGTGGTTAACTATTCACTCAGAAGACAGGCTGATTTCAAGCCTGGACATTTACCAGGATATCTTTGTATGTATAACTGGTTGCTGGAGGTTTTTCTAAGTTATATGGTAAACTACTGTGGTTAACTATTCACTCAGAAGACAGGCTGCTTTCAAGCCTGGACATTTACCAGGATATCTTTGTATGCATGTATAACTGGTTGTTGGAGGTTTTTCTAAGTTATATGGTAAACCACTGTGATTAAATATTCACTCAGGAGACAGCCTGCTTTCAAGGCTGGACATTTACCAGGATATCTTTGTATACATGTATAACTGGCTGCTGAAGGTTTTTCTAAGTTATATGGTAAACTACTGTGGTTAAATATTCACTGGGCAGACTGACAGCTTTTAAAGGCTGGACATATATCAGGAGACCTTTGTTGTATGTAACTGGCTGCTAAAGATTTTTCTTAGTTATAATATGGAAAATTGTACTGTTCATAATTAAGAAAATACATACACATTGCTTTAACTGTAAATCTCTCTTGGTTTTTTTCAGGAGGAATGACATTGTCTTCTTTTACTAACTGAAGTTGTATGATTGGGAGATGGTTTTGGAAGTTGGATGGGAAGAACTGTGAATCTCGCACTTCTAGGACAAATGACATTGTCTTCTGTTACCAAGACCACTGGTGTTGTTTGACTGCAGATGCTTTTGGAAATTACCTGTGAAAAACTGTTGATACGAATGACACTGTTTTCTAGCAAGACCACTGAAGTTGTATGAGTTGAAGGCGTATGCTTTTGGAAACTATTAAAAAAACATTTTGGATACAATAAGAGTCGATTCCATTATGATGGAAATTGAATGGTGGAAGAATCTGATTGGTGCTGATATCTACGCAACCTTGAAGCAGATGGAGCAGGATATCCAGCCATTCAGGTGCCAGTGTTCGAAGCTGTGGACACGGCGCCACCTGGTGGACTGGATGTCGCTGATCGTGGAACAGCTGAGCCTGTCAGCGGTGACACAGCACCTGGCGGTCTACCTGTTGGACTACTTCATGGACTGTATGGAGGTGGAGCACCACCACCTCTACCTTCTGGCCATGACCTGTCTTAGAGTCGCAGGTCAGAATCACACATTTTCTATCTATTCCTTTTTAAAAAAAACAACAACAATAAGTTACAACTGCTACAGCTGCAAATTGATATTTTATCAACTCGGATATATGTATTGAGTCAGTTGAAATTTCATCATTGATCATTTCAATCAGTTTGCACCAACTGCAGGTTTTGTGTTTTAATGTGGACTTTTGCCCATGTGTGCTATTACTCCCAGAAAGTACTGCCCAACCAGACCTATAACCCAAAATATTGTTGAAAATCAACTTTTTAACAATATTTATGGCTATGGGTTGTTCGTAGCCTGCCTGGTTTGCACTTTATGGGAGAAATGGCATCCATACTACATAGGCAATAGCCTGTCTTAAAACACAAGGCCTGACTAAAGGATCGACTTTTAATTATGCAGCCAGTCAGAAACACAATTAATGACTTTAGTTTTATGTACATATATATACATATACATGTATGTCATTACTACAATCTTTTCATTATATTGGAAATTAAATATACTTGGAAATAACAATGAATTTTTGGAAGCAGTCATTAGATCAGTATAAAGTCCACTGATAATTTTTTTAAATTATAATTATAAAATAGGTAAACAATTTCAAAAATACTCCCTCATTCCACCCACACTGTAAGCTGTGCATCTGAGTTGCATGCATACATATCTACATATTCTGTTCAGCCATTGCTCCAACATCACATACCACAAAGTGGAGAACACTGGTAAATAGAAATGGTCATCACATCTTTATTGGATTTTAACACCTGGTTTTATTCTGTATGCTACTTTAAAAATTGTTGGCAGGTGTGTTTCATTGTGCTTTAATGTTTAAGATGTTGAGGTTGACTTTTAACATCCAACTGTCTGTGTCCATTATTAAGACCATGATTGATTTCTGTGCTCCTTGGTTGGTAGAGCGGTTAGCATGAAACACAAACACCTTGGCCCAAGGTGAAGAAAAGCTTAATTACATAACCTTGTGGTAAATCCACAAATATCACACCTCATACATAACAGTATTAGAGACTGAGCATTTAGTCATGTGCTGTTTTTATAAAATAGAACAATGGTTTAGCAAGCTAAGAATACTGCAATTTTGGAGATTGGTTTTTAACCCCTTGAAATAAAGTTTCAAATTACCTCAAAAATAGCATTGTACACCAAAGAGTTTGCTGTCATTTCATTATTATATTGCTGAATTTCATCTCTTGATGGGAACAAAAAACCTTAAAATACATGTAAAATTACAATGAAGAAAATTCATCCATTAATGGGGATAATAACTTTTATTTTGGTGTATGTTACAGTGAGCGTTGTCCACATATGACATTGTCAGATCAATAATGTATTGAAGTTACTGAAATAATAAATTAATGATGCCATTAAAATAACATTAAACATAGTCATGTCTGGTTTTATTTCATCCATTTATTTGTTTATTATTCTTATGATTTTTTGCTATATGGTGTCACAGTAGTTACAAAGATTAAAAGCACTCCAAACACAGCTAGACTTCATTGTTCAAATGGTATCAGCCATTTTACCAAGTTATTTTATCAATACGCTTTTAGGTCTTAATCAAATAGCTTGTTTGATAGATTAACCATATAATTATCAATTACTGACCATCTGTGAGGGCAATGTCAGGTTTCAAGGTCACAAGAAATTGATATTGAGCGAGGCTAATTTGCTTAATATTAAAGTTATATATTTTAGTTATTATATATGTTGAATAATATACAAGTATAGTCCTCCCATCCTTGACAAATTTTTCTTTGGAAATACTTTCAATTTGGTTTGATATAAGAAGAAAAGTAAAAGTAAAAAAACATAACTATTTTTGTGTCCAGTTTAGAATGTAATCGGCTCAGAAATACATATAAATAACTTGTAATCAGTTCCATAATATGAAAAAAGGCGTTCTTTATGGGAAGGACTATATGTCGTGATCACGTGTATCATAAATGGTGTTTTACTGTGTTTCAGCCAAATTTGAAGAACATACAGACAAGGTACCGCGCCCATCAACCTTGAATGCTCTTCTCCCGAAGAGTTTCAGTTCTACTCTACAAGGGTACACGCTGCAGCAGTTCCTCGCTATGGAGCTCACACTGCTCAAACATCACAACTGGCACTTGGCCGTGCCCACGTCGGCAAACTTTCTACCTTACTTTCTCACAATAGCTGCCGATGATGGTGATCTGCACAATGGTGTTCCTATAACCTCCAAGTCTCTAGTCACATCTTACATCGAGAAGCATTCACATTACTTTCTGGAAATATCACTGCAAGGTAAGTCTGCCAGAGAAATGAGTACTTTGGTATATTTATTTGTTTGTAGTTGGTGGGTTTTAAATAAACCTAACTTATGGTTACAAAACATTTTTGTTTAGTGTTGTTTTGGATTATCCTTGTCATAGATATGATCACGCAGTAACCTTGTGGTCTTGCAAGACAGTGTCTAGGAAATCTCAACATGTTTGAAATCCCTGTTGGTTGGCCCATTAGGCTATTTCTCGTTCTATCCAGTGCAAGACGACTGGTATATCAACGGCTGTGGTATGGTGCTTATAAAAGATCCCTTGCTACTAATGGAAAACTGTAATGGGTTTCCTCTCTAACACTGTGAAAAATACCAAATGTTTGACATTCAACAGCTGATGATTAATAAATCAATGTGCTCTAGTGGTGTTGTTAAACAAAACAAACATTTACTAAGTTTTTTTAAGACTGCAAAAGTTGAACATCTATCTGTCACATTATTACATGATTGTAACCACTGAAGGGTAGACTATTGTTTTTTCTGGGTACTACTAAATTCTCTAGGCTAATGGTCATTTAGGCCTATGGCAACATGGTCAAACTTTGTACCTGGAGTTTGAAAGCCAATAGGTGATGAGTAATAAATCTATGTGCTCTAGTGATGTCTTTCAGTACTAGCACAACAATGCTATACAACCCAGTCTTACATCTTAACCACCTGTTTGAACTACTCCCGAAATGACCTTGTATTAAGGAGTAAAAGAGAATGTAAACAGAAAAAACCCAATTACAATTTAATAAACAAATTTAGAAAATTTATGAGCTACAGATACGATCACAGTGTAGGACTGCAGAATCAGAAAAGAGGATATATGGTCTGCTCATATGCGAGTGTATGTTATACATCTGGAAAGGGGAGATAATTCTGCAGTGTAGGTTATGACTAGGTCGTATAGCATTGTTGTTGTGCTTCTACTAGATAAGTATGAATAATAATGAAATTCGAATGTTTTTTTCCAAAACAAACTTTACCTGTATGGCCAGACTGGCCAATAGTACCAGTCCACTTGCTGCAGAAAAGTAAACATTTGCTTGAACGAGTGAAATTTAAAAATTCAGTTGTCCGGTGGGCAACCCAAATTTCCGAACACAAATGGTCTCTTTATCCATTTTGTACATTTGCATAGTCTGCAGCAAGCGTCATCCATTTTAAAGCTTGGCCAAGACTGCGAGGCCGTTCACGGACTTCAATTGACTAAATGACCACCATCCTCCCCTTTCTCACTATCTCCATCCATCCATCCATCCATCCATCCATCCATCCATCCATCCATCCCCCAAAGCTTCTAGAATATTATAAAAATCCACTAGCCATGGGATGAGTGATTTTAAAAATGTACTAGCCATGATTAAATATTCACTAGCCCTACTTTAAATAAACATAATTTTACTAATACATGTAGTAATAAATAATCAGATATGTCACCTAAAGATGGAGATTGAGCTTACAAATCCTTAGATTGGGGTTGAAAGACGGGGCAGGATATTCATATAAAATTTACAAAATATATAAATGCAGCATTTGACAAAGTTTAAAAAAAAAAGGATATTTACTAATCCAACACCGAATATTTCTAGCCATGGGAGTGAGGCTACCGTAATCTAGAAGCCCTGATCCCCTATGTACAGTGTTTGTTTGTGTGTGTGTGTGTGCGAGTGTGTATGCGAGTGTGTGTATGTGAGGCACCTGGATTTAACGGAAACATTAGTTTTTAGTAGTGTGTTAGTAAAATCATGAAACCCTACTGTCGTTTCTCATGATTATTATATCGAATACCGTATACCATCTGAAGGCATTTAACTTTTAAGAAATTAAACCTTTATTCATAAATCATGATATTCCATGATGGTGTCCTTGAAGTAAATTGCCAAAAATGTTGAAGAATCGAGAAAAAGCTATTTACAACATTATGATCCAGCATGTTACTAAAATGGATAAGTAGACTCTTTGTAAAGTTAGTTTTCACTTTTATCTATGTGATCTCGTGCAACATATGTGTGACGTAAAATGAGGTCAGGGAATTTTCATCGCACTGTCTGTTTTTTTACTATGGTAGTAGTGTTTCGTATTACAAATTCGAAATTAGTTGTCCATCTGGACATTTTCGCATTTGTTTCCCAATTAAATGGACGTACATGCAAAATAACATTGAATTGACTAAATGTTGAAGAACAGTGAGTAGGCGCATGTGCAGAACAATTTGTAGCGGGTTCTAAACAGTCTTCGATTAAGTGGGTGTTGGACTCTCTTCAAGAGCGCCAAATTCCAAGAATTGTGATCAGAATTCGTGAAAATTTAATGTCCTGAAATGCAATGTAACACTGATATTGAAAAAAAAGTATATATCTCTTTGGTACACTCCTCATTTATAACCCGCTCCTCCCAACACAAGCCCCACCAAACAAACAACATGATTAATGTTTTTCACTGTGAAATCATTAACTTAAAGTAGCATATTTTCTTTATTGTTTTAAAGTAAAGGGTTAAAACATGTTTTAAAAATTATAAATTCCTATCCAATTTTTCTTCATTCTGATAGCATTTTTGTGTGTGTGTGTGTGTTTTGTTTACATTCACAAATTTAGGGAAATAAACATTTATTAATGCAGGGCTTACATGTATGATGTGAAATACAGTTTAAATTTTGATTTAAACTGCTTATGTTTTGGGACTGGTTATTTTTTTGTGAGTAAGTGAAATTTGAGAGATACTTGCCCGGCAGGCAGTTGAAAACTTTAGGATATGGCCAGCCACTACAATTAGTTGCAACCAATTAAATGTTTTACATTAATAAAATAAGTGAATGAATTATAAGGCATTTTGTGCAGCAATGTTACAACAGTAGTTAAAGATCGATGTCTTGGCTGTGGCAGCTAGTAATGAAATAACCAGACTACTGTATATGGATGCAAATTTTAAACATAAGATTGTCAACTTTAATTGTTATCAAAAATTTAGTCAATTACGTATGTGAACTGAAAATGTTCAGTAATTATAGTGGGTTAAGAAGTAATAAAAGCTTCTTTATTTCAGACCACACATTCCGAGGGTATCACCCATCTCTAATATCAGCAGCGTGCGTGGCAGCATCTCGCATCTGTCTGAACCTGACGCCGACGTGGCCGAAGCACATGATGCTGCTCACAGATTACTACCTAGAGGAACTCATTCCCTGTCTGCAGATGATGCTCAGGTAACTAGGATATAATTTGGTAGTGTTTATGATAAACCATTTGTACCACCTGTTTGTGGCCTATTCAACCAGGTAACTTTTAAGAAGAAAGGGCAGGATGTAACCCAGTGGTAAAGTGCTCACGTGATGTGCATTCGGTCTGGGATCGATCCCTGTCGGTGAACTCAGTGGGCTATTTCTCATTCCTGCTGATGCACTATAACTGGTATATCGAAGACTGTGGTATGTGCTATCCTGTCAGTGCTATGGTGCATATAAAAGATCTTGATACTAATGGAAAAATCCTGTCTAAGACTATTTGTCAGAGTTATCAAATGTTTGACATCCAGTATAGCTTGTGATTAATAAATAAAACAAACTTTTAACTTTAGTAACTTTAGTAACTTTCTTAATATACCATTTCTACCAGCTCAGAGTGGCCTAACATAGATAACTGAAGAGAAACCTACTTGAAAACTATTTTTATTATAATATGATGAAATATGTCAGATTTAATTGTATTCATATTGTTTAACTTGACAAGTTTGCCGATTCATCATTTTTTAAATTGTGTTTATAACTCTGGGATGAATGATTATGATGCTAATTATTTCTAAAAATGTAATTATTGGGACACAGGACTTCCTTTTGGAAGTAAACTGCATTCTATCATTATTGACATTGACAGTAAAGTCTGCACATCCCCAACCATGTCAAAATCCTGTATCCTAACACAAGGAATAGACAATTCTAGACTGAAATGAATTATATTTTAATCCACCAAGAGTTACGTCCCATTATTCATGTTTATGTTCATGTGTGATGTAGTTTTAATTAATGCAAATAACTGGGCCCAAAACACACCAGATCCGGGTCTAGATCTGTTGAGTATGGTACACATTGGCAAAGGAATGCACATAATCGAATGTGACAAAACGCACTCCATATGCAGTATTTGAAATAAGCACTTATCTGTGTGTCCTGACAAGTTACAATCTGCAAAAGGTATCTTAGTGGTTGGCCAGTGGACAAGTACAAATTTATAATGCTGTTTAATATTTAGCAATCACAGTTATTGTCCTTGCTCTTGAATAAAACTAACAACTCATTTGGACAAGTAAAAATATTGTTGGACAAGTAGATTTCTAGATGTACGTGTCCGGTGGACTAGTGAAACATTCTGCATATTTCTACCTGTGGTATGTACAAACTACTGATCTGGCAGCAGATGACATAGAACATGTGCTATATTTTGACAGAGCTAGACTCACTAGACTCATACCCAGCTTAGTACATATTTTGATATTCACATGATTTTGTTTTTACACAGGGCTCGCCAGCGAGATGACATGAACCAGAACACACCACAGACGGTTGTATCACTTCCCACATCGATGCCACAAGCAGCTCCACTTCCCAGTGTGCCATACGTGGCAGCACCGCTCCCGTATGTGGGGGCGGCCTCCACGCAGTACCTCGACTACAGTCCAGACACACAGGTCCATCACTCGGTGTTCTCATTGATGGGAACAACGCCCATTCCAAGTATGGGTCGATTCAGTATTATTCAATAGAACAGCCGGCCTGTGATCTTCAGCATTTCTGTGATCAGTTGTTAATAAAATATATTTTCTAATTACTCATGTGGACACGAGGATTCTTCATTACATTGACTACTCCAATTGCTGCATGTGATCAGCTAGAATTCTTCACAAATACATTTTCTAACCAGTTGTGATCAGAATTCGTGACAATAATTAATGTATTTTGTTTTGTGCCTAATCTGGAACCAGATCTTTTACAAATACTTCTGTACCAAGTTCCCTGGAGTGAAAACCAAACTGCTTCATAAATACATTTGTGATATGTGGAAACCAGAATTATTCACAAATATGTTTTCATTCAATTGTGATATGTGGAAACCAGGATTTGTCACAAATACATTTTCATTAAGTTGTGATATGTGGGAACCAGAATTATTCACAAATATGTTTTCATTCAATTGTGATATGTGGAAACCAGAATTTTTCACAAATACATTTTCATTCAATTGTGATATGTGGAAACCAGAATTTTTCACAAATACATTTTCATTCAATTGTGATATGTGGAAACCAGAATTTTTCACAAATACATTTTCATTCAATTGTGATATCTGGGAACCAGAATTTTCACAAATACATTTGAAAAATGTCAAGTGTCTGATGTTGAAACTGGAAATCTTCATAAATAGATTTTTGTTTTAAGTGACTGATGTGATCAACTGGAATTCTTAATGAATGAATTTGCCTAAAGTCTATGAATTACTGAGAAGTACAGACACTGAGTGCCATGTGAGAGCCATATGAGAAAGGCAAATACATTTTCCTGAACTACCTCGTGTTAAAGTTATTTCAAAACTGTAATGTCTTTCACCATTTTACCTTGTTGCCAGACACCTGATATCAAGAGGTCACAGCAATAATATCAAAGTGCAATTTGTAAACTAATTTTCCTCTGATATATAATATAATTGGTGCTATTCTAATTTCTCATCTGTACAGATTGTGTTCATCATTTGCAGACCTTTACAGTAGTGAGCTATTTATCGGTGTATATTTGTTCAAATGTTGCTGTTATCCATTTGTTTAAAGTTATGTGATGTATTTTGGGTGGGTTGGGGGGAGGAGGTTATTATAAATCTGTGAAAATGTTAAAATTAAACCTGCATATATTGTGGGTGTGAAATTTTGTAAATCAAACTTGAATATATTAGGGGTGAGTGGGTGTGGAATGAAGTGACAGATATTAATGTCATTCACTCTTATGCATATATTTCTTGATGACTTGGCCATCATTGAAAAAACACATGTTCTGGTTTTCTGGAACCCAACTAACCAAATGTGATTGTGTGTGTTTGTGTGTGTGTGTGTGTGTTTGTGTGTGTGTGTTTGTGTGTGTGTGTGTGTGTGTGTGGTTATGGCCTGGGAAGTAGATACACTTGTATAAATGTATAAATGATCCTAAAATGTATTCTACGTAGTGGGACCACTTGGTATTTACCAATTACGAATATATCTACTTCCCGGCACTATTTAATTGCCCCATTACATGTTTGTCAGTGTGTGCAGTCAAACAATAACAACAAGCTCATCACAGGACAGATATTAGTACTACGAATTCATATGGCTGGTTATGTGATAGGTATTAATAATAAATAAAATAATAAAAATAATAATAAAAATATATGAAATAAAATAATTACTCCATGAGCTGAGACGCGAAATTTGACAAATAAAAACAACCGTAGCTACCAATCCAATGAAAGGTTTGATGATCCTAAATATAATTTAATATGTCAGATAAACCTCAGATTAGGATTAATTTTAATGTGCAGTAAACTGAAAAGTAGGTCACAGTGACCTGGTAATCATATGTAACAAAAGTTGTTTATGCATAAAAAGGTTTGCACATATCAGTATCAAAGATACGGTTTATGGTTCACATTTCTATCTTTTTCATTGAAGAATATTCAGAAAACCCCTGTAAACTGAAAGTTTTTAGGAGTTTCACAGTATTTATAAAATGGCTATCAAAATGCAAATGCTGGATATATGGGATCTCTCTCTGTATTGGATATATGTTGAAGTTTCAAGATCATCTGGTGTAGGTAGGTTCCATTGTATAAAATTTACATTTAGAAACAAAATTTAATAATTACATTTGGCAGAAAAATTTAGTGCAATGTTGAAACATTCCATGATTTCCCTGGTTTCTCCCAATTTAGCTAAATTGAACTGGAGTTACGAAACTAAACACTTCATGATTTACCTGGCTTCTCCTAGTGCAGTTAAACACTCCATGATTTGCTCTTTTAAAGGCATATTGTCACAGACCACTGACCAATTTAATGATCTAACAAAGTATTTCCTGAACAAATATAATTTGATTTGTCCCTAAATGTACTTAATTCAACCATCTTTATAACCACCATACTCTATTTATTAATGACATTTTGTAAAAATAATTGAATTATAGCAATGGTCCATTAATCAAAAACTAAAATTATCAAGAGTATTCACATGGATTTCACTCCATCATGGTTCAGTTAAGGTCATGCAATAGCTAGATTTGGTCTCGAACAATTAATGTAATATTTAGTTATTATCCATTTTTAGAGAAATAAGGTCCTTAAATCCATGACAGTATGTATGCTTTTAAACTATGTGACATGTGTGTTTGCAAAATGGTGATGATGTGAGATTTAGTCATTGGTTTGTAAACATCAAATCATCCAATAAAGTTGTATATTACATCAATGCATAATAATTATGATTATTTTCCCCCTTATGTCTGCTGGGGTAATAAAATAAAATACATGTAATATCTAATTGTGAACTTGTGAAGTGAATTATGTGATATGTTGTTATTAAAAACAAATACGGTATATACCTGAATAGCATAGGTTGCTTTAAAACAAATTTTTAAAATTAATTACCCACCGGCTGTTTATTTTGGCTTATTTATATAGTAACAAAAACTTTAATCAGTCCAGTGTAGCAACCATTTTGTGACTTCGTTGACTCTGCAATATGCATTTTAAAACAAATTAATCATCAGTGATTTACAGTGAGTTTTAGAATGGTTTAAAAAATTTGAGATCGTTCTTAATAAAGTGTTGTACATGTTCCATTTAATTTCAAGAAATCATTTAGTGTATTGTGAACAGTATTGTGATGCAGCTACTGGCTCAAGTATGTTTGATTTACAGTTATTTTTAGAATGGATGAAAGTACACTTTTATTAGTTGATAATTCATTAATGGCCTTATTTGTACAAACAGAAATATTATTTTGCAACAATGGCATTGTCTATGTTTCCTTATTTTCCAGTTTGTTATCCATTTTAACATTTTTATGATTAAATACCTGTGAATATACCTGATTTGCTTTGTTTTGACAACATGAATATTAATAATTTCACAAAGTTTGTGTATCACTTTCAGACCTTCGTTTTTCAAAACTCCAGGAGTGCTAAAAATCGCACTCCTCAAAATGCTTACGAGGGGGGTGGAAATCACACTCATCAGAATGCAGAGGAGGGAAAATCGCACCATTCAGAATAATCAGAATTAGAGGCAAGAGAGTTAAGGTTTTGTGTTTTCAAAATAAATATCCTAATTTAACTAATACGATGGTTGTTCTCAAGAAAAAGAAACACAACGGACACAACAGTTATCGATTTCGTGAAACAGAAATGGAAATAGACTACGTCGCTATGCTATAGACGAAAACAAAACCTGCTGTACTAAATTAGTTTTTTGTTGGTGTATGCGTTTATTTGTAACTGTGATATCAACATGTAAAACGTACATATCATAGAGTTATTGGACAACATACCTATTGTTTTTTTCTGTACGTGTGTAAAATAAATTTTGCGATCATTTACCTGCATTGTACGAAATTAAACAAAATTAAAATAACAATATATCATTCGTTTTTGGGGATATTTTAGCCAATAGTAGAATGGTTGATGTTCTATTTTAGAAATGTACTAAGTTGCATGTTGGTTGTCATGTTTTTTTCGTTCAGTAGAATTATGGAACAACAAAGTTTCCGAGTTTTCCCGATTGTCAAACCGATTAGAACTTAATAAAAAGAGAACTCCTAGCTGCTTCAGTTTATAAACAAAGTATTCTAGGAAGTTCATTGTGGACAGAATTTAAAGGTTTGTGGGGGAGACTGAATTCAGAAAACAATTAAAATGAGTTAAAAAATACACGCATGATTTGTTCAATTTAGGTGCGCGTTATTTCGCGCCCGTCAGATTGAGTTGACGGGGGTTCACGGGCGTGGTAGCGCTCGCGCCCGTCAAAAACGAAGGTCTGCTCTTTATCATGTAGAGTTACAGATCAAGTTTGACTTTAATGGGGATTTGCTAAGTTTTGACAATTGCAGCCAGATCAAATCGTTTGACTTGTAATTTATTCAAGGGCCATAACTATCAAAGATGGAATTAATCTGTGTTTGACAGAGTTATGGCCCATGACCTTAGGAAATTTGTGGGGACATAGGCAGATAATGATATAAAAAAGAAGAAAATATTGCATATTATGATAGAATTGTGGCACTTTGCATGACCGGCCTCAGTGGTTAAAGGGAGGGTAAACTCATATAAGAGCCTTATGTGATGGAAAGATGCATACCCGGATGACCAACACATAATGACACTTTAACAAAAGAAAAACGTGTAACTTTTAGAGTTGATAAAAAAACAAAACATGATTATTCCTGCAAACTGGGGCAGCCATTTTGTTTCGTTTTTGTGTTTCACTTTCATCAATCTTACTTGCAAAACAACAAATAATTTATTAAATGACTTGATAGTATAATCAAGGTTCGCACAGACTTGAAAAGGCTTTGCATTTGAGGTGCAGTCTTGAAACTAAAAATTGCCTTGAAAAGCCCTTGAATTTAGCAAATATTAATATTATTTGATATATTTAAAAAAAAAAAAAAATATCCACAAATAAACAGTTTTAAGCTATGGAAAGTTACTTTCAAATCGATGACGAAATTGTTTTGCACGGTATGAAACAAAGACTTATTTCCCTTTGACCGTGCCTTAAAATGCTTTTTTTTTTTCTTTTTTTTTTTTTGGTTTAACGACGCACTCAATGCATTATAAGTACGGTTATATCGGCGTAGGACATATGGTTATGTCGAGAAAAAACCCCAGTGGTTAGCTGACGGGGATTGATCCTAGACCGACCGCGCATCAGGCGGGCAGTGTACCACTGGGCTATGCTGCCCGCCCTTAAAATGCCGATAGTATGTATGCAAATGGTGACAATGTGTTTTTACAACAAAATGTACATGTAACTTGAACAAGGTTTTTGCTGACTTGAAAAAGCCATAAAAAGGCCTTGAATTTTAGTAGCGAGTATGAACCATGATAATAAACTATTTAACTAAATATATTTCAATTTGCATCAATAGAACCAATTAACCAAGAAAACATTCCAATTATTATTTCAGTTTGTGGGCTAATTTATGTACAAAACATAATACAGTTATTTCAACACTTTGACAATGGTGGCTTATTTTGTATTAAAAAATAAAATATACTTGTTGCCGGTGTCGCGAAATATATTCGCCCCCTAGAAAATCGCCGGCCGGCGGAT
>JAECMU010158108.1:0-12220 GCA_016106625.1 Dracogyra subfuscus | reverse complement strand
TGATCTACTCATGATGTGTCATTTACAGCACATATTTTCAGACTGATCACAATGGGTGATGTTTCAAGCCCTGCCATGTTTTTAGGTAATCATTTTATGTTTAACTATGCAAGCATGCAAAATACTAAGCTGATTTATTTACATTTATGTCTGACCACAATGGATGTTTTCACATAAGCATGCAAAGTTGGGACTACCAAAAATGTTAGTGATGGATTAGTGAGTTAATCTGCTAACAATGTCTCTTTCACATGACACACTTTTCACAGACTGACCACAATGGGGAATATTAATTCTAAGTTTCACCACAATGGATGACATTTTCAAGCCCTGTTGTGTTTTCAGATAAGCATGTTATGTTAAAACTATTAAATGTGTAAGACACTAGTGACGGATTACTGTACTGATTAACTCGCGATGTCAGCGTTCTTCAAGAAAGCTGACCAGAATGCGTGATATTTCAAGCCCTGTCATATTTTCAGGTGAGCATGTTAAGTTGTGACTGTCAGGTGTGTAAGACGCTAGTGAGGGATTACTGTATTGATTTGCTGGCGATGTCTGATTTACAGAACGTTCTTCACACAGTGTGATCGAGCCCAGAGTCAAAAGGTGCACTTGTTAAAATAAACACGGGAATGAGGAGTGTGCACGGTCGGCCGATTCCACACAGTGGCATGTTAGTGTGTAACGTAATAATCCACACAAGCGGATTGTGTCGGCCTCATTAGCCAGCTCTGTATACTTGGACAAGATCACTCGGGCTGTGTAACAAGGTGTTCAAAGCAAAAACAATCGACATATCACACTCAACTGGAGCTACACATCAAATGTTTATCTCACTAAAATTACATCACTATAAAAGGTGGAAATATATATATGAAATTTCAATCTATGTATAAAAATTGGAGACATAAAATTTGGATCTACATGTATGTATGAAAACTGGGAATTTCTATGAAATTTTGACACAATTTATAAAATTTAGACAGCATGAAATTTTGATCCATGTATGAAAAGATATTACAAGTTATATAGCTGGATATAAAAAATATATATCTATGTATAAAATTTGGAGCCCTAAAATTTCGATCTATTGGGAATGAAATACATTTTTTAAAATTAATGTATGAATTTTGGAACAATTGACACAAACATTTGGAGATATATATAAGAAATGGGCATCTAATTATGAAACTTGGAGCTAAATGCGACATGGATCTAAGATAGAGAAAAGGTTGACCTGTGAAGTCTGAAATCTGAAACTGCATGACAAGGTGTGAAGAGACTTGGAATGGATTTACTTTGTGAAAAGGTAAATGTTTAAACACTGTATATACATGTAAAAGCATTATGTATTGCTTCATGAAAGCATTGCACATACAGTTTGTGTACATGTAGATTATATTGACATGTGAAAAACTATTGCAATATTATTGCTATTACTCAAAGACAAAGTGTGTTCCATTATCGTCAATATTATATATTAGGAATAACAATTGTGTTGTGCAAACCTCTGGCATGACCAGTGAGTCACGTACCAAGTTGCTGGATGAAATGAAATAATTACTTACAATGAACAACTGTACAATCCAAGCATTATAATCACAAATATAATGAATTTTTAAAAATTAAATTATTTAAAAAAAAAAATCATTTTGCAATGTATTATTTTCAGTTTACTATCAGGGTTTCTAACAGAGGATAAAGCGAGTATGGTGCCAAACCCTAAAATTTTTGCAGAATGTTTTAACAAAATGAATTACTCTTATAATTTTTTACTGTATGATTTTCTTGACCATGACCCTAACTTCACTCATTTTCTATCTGGGGGAGGCCCCCCATACCCTCTGTGGACTGATTTTGCATTCAATTCCATGGTGCCATATCCAAAACTTTCTTTCTGGCAGTGACTATGTATGCTTATTAAAAAATAGCTAAAATGGTTCTAAAAAACTTCATGACATGTTAACAAAGGCTGTGGTGTGTACTATTCTGTCTGTGGGATGGTGCCTATAAAAAATCCCTTGCTGCTAATAAAAAAAAGAGTAGCCCATGAAGTGACAACAGCAGGTTTCCAAGCTATATATCTGTGTGGTCCTTAACCATATGTCTGATGCTATATAACCATAAATAAAATGTGTTGAGTGCATCATTAAACAAAACATTTACTTCCTTCCTTGCTACCATTAGCAGGATGTAGCCCAGTGGTCAAGTGTCCGCTCGATGCATGGTTGGTCTAGGATCGATCCATGTCGGTGGACCCATTGGGCTATTTCCCCATCACAGCCAGTGCACCACAACTGGTATATCAAAGGCTGCAGTATGTGCTATCCTGTTTGTGGGATGGTACATATAAAAAATCCTTTCCCATGAAGTGGCGACAGTGTTTTCCTCTCTCAATATCTGTGTGGTCTTAATTTTAACCATATGTCTGATGCCATATAACCATAATTAAAATGTGTTGAGCGTGTCATTAAATAAAACATTTCTTTCTTTTCTTTCAGTATACTTTGGAATATTGTTGGTGGTCCATTTCAAAATGTTGCACCCCTACCTAGAAATCATGTTTCTCTTGATCTAAAGGTTTTCACTGGTCCCTAAAATACATAGCTGTTTGTGCCAAAATCCTTCACCACATCCGAGCTAACCAAGTGTTAAACCAGCAGATTTGATGAGCAGAGCAATTGTAACCTGGTATTATAGCCTGTACTTAATGAAACCTGCACATGTGAAACATGTTATGCAAATAACTCATGGATTAACCCTTTGTTTTTTCACTGTACTATAAATTATTAAAATGCATCTTTTCTTATTTTTGTGGGAGGGTGAAAGATTCTACTTTCCACCCTCTATTTATGGCCTTCGACATAAACACTGGTCAGTCCCTGCTATTTATTGTATAATTTTCACTTTGGATCGGATAGCTTGGCAAAGATGTGGTTCGCATCTGTTTCTCAGTGACAATATTTCAGATGTAATTCTTTTTAAAGGAACATTCCATTCATCTACTTAAAGATACTTTTTAACGATTGTAATTACATTTCAAATATATTTTTCTGCATGAAATAGTTGTGGCTATATATTAAACGTATTTCTGATGGTTTTAATATTTGTATTAGGTTAAATTTCTTCTTTTTTTACCCTAAAAAATGCTGGGGTTTTTTCATACGTACAAAATTATATGAAGACAAAATCCAGTTTGGCTTCTTACAAATATTAAGATGACCAGAAACACACTGAATATACAGACACTGGTATTTTAAACAAGAAAATATATCTAATCGTATAAATATTTTATTAGATGGAAACATCTTACAATTAATGCAACAAACTCGGGAATGTCCCTTTAATACTCCAAAATGAAGGACCAAGTAGATTTTGTTCTTTCGGTAACATGACAAAGTTAATTGACACAGAGCCAGTACTTCGTAATTGCTTTCCTTAATAATTACTGATTAAACTTTTTTTAACTGTTAAAAACATTGTATACACCATATAAATAAATAAATATATACCGTACACATTTAACTTTATTCTAAACTGATGGATATTTTTTTCATGTTTTTATTTGTAAACAGACCATAAAGTATGCTTATTTTTTGTGTAAATTTTGACAAACTGAATCGCAGTATACAAAAAGTACATCGAAAAATGTACTATTTTCATTCACCGTTTTGTTTGTTTTATCAACAGTTAAAATTGGGAAAGTGAATTTTTAACCATGGGCAGTGAATTTTTAAATCCATTGGCTCCAAATTGAATTTGTTATAAATTTTAGAACCCCTGGAAACAGCTATGGCTTATGAATATTGAGATCAACCATGTTCAGCAACAGCAAGGGACATTAAAATTAACATTCGAGAACTGACTGCTACCCAATGTGGTCATTTAGTTTATCATGAAATGCATAATTTACGCCAGTTTAGCAGATATTTTACGGTTCTGTCTGGACAATTTAATTTTTAAAATTTATTATTATTATTTTCATTTACAATGGTAATGTTTTGATACATAAAGTATTTCATGTTGTGGTTAATAAAGCATTCAAAACACATTGATCATGGAAATACCATGGCAGGGCTTTACATTGCATTAAAGTCGAGGCGATAAACATTGTGCCCAAAATACAGATGCCCAAATTAAGTATAAGCATATACTGACCTCAAAATATCTCACATCAAAACCACTGAAATATTAAGTTTATTTTCATTAAAACAGTTAGAAATGCATTTCTGAATATTGACAACTCTCCAGTAGCTGTTATAATGATAGTATTGACCTAAAATAACCTTCCTGATTGATTTCAACTTATTTCCATGCTTATATCCAATTAAGGTTCAAGCACGCGGTCCTGGGCACACACCTTAACTATCTGGGCCGCCTGTCCAGGACAGTGGGTTAGTTGTTAGTTTGGTAATGGATAGTGAGAGAGAAGAGGGTGTAGTGGCCTTACACCTACCCATTGATCCCTTAAGAACTTGCTCTGGGTTGGAGCCGGTACCGTGCACCTACCAGCCTGTGATCCGATGGTTTAACCACAGCACCACCGAGGCTGACAATGAGTGCAACTGCTCTCCTATAAACATTTTGTAGAGTACTTATTGTTGAACATTAATTTTCAAACGACAAGCACTGCACTAATAAATTATTACACTATAAATTTGCTAATATTTTATGCTTGCCAATATTTCATGATTAACAATAGGAAAAAGAGATGAGAGTTATGCTCCAAGATTTCATTTGTAATGAGTTTTTGTAACTGTAGGTTTGATGTTCTTGTTTACGTCTCACATGATTTCTGATTCCTACATTTTCCACATTGTCATTACTAGAGCTATGAAAAAGGTTAAAGTTTGTTTTGTTTAACAACACCACTAGAACATATTGATTAATTAATCATTGGCTATTGGATGTCAAATATATATGTATGGTAATTCTGACTTATTACATTTTTCCATTAGCAGCAAGGAATCTTTTATATGAAATCTCCCAGACAGGAAAGCAAATAACACGACCTTTGATCAGTTGTAGTGCACTGGTTGGAACAAGAAAAACTCAATCAGTGAAATAGATTCACTGAGGTGGTTCAATCCTGCGACAAAAGCACGACGAGCTCTCAACCAACTAAGCTAAAGTTTGTCCTGACTGAAGCTATGTAGTCCTTGACAATAATTTGTTATTGTTATGCACTCTATGGACATGCGAAGTGGATGAAACTTGATAGGTCTTTTTATTGTCATTTTTGTGATAGACTTGCTTTAAATGGTCTGCGATCGATATGCCACTCCACTGAATGAATACACCCTGTGTAAAATCACACCAATACATAATTTACACATTATATAGTCAGGAATCAATAAATATATATAATGTATTATATATAATAGTCTGTATAGAAATGTTTTTCACAAGGCCATCCTTTTAGTAGTACAGTAAAACCTCCATAAACTGGACACCCTCTAAACTAAGTAAAATGTCCGGTATTAAGAGGTATCCAAATTAGAAAGGTTAAGTTATGTAGAGATTATATAAAAGGAACCATGAAAACATCCAGTTTTGAGGGAATTCCTGTTTACAAAGTGTCCTGTTTTGAGAAGTTTCACTGTACAGGTATTGGTATTTTATCTTCTTGGGGGTGGGTGCGGGAATAGGGGGAAGTAATGGTTTGTATCCTATTATCAAAAGGAAGATTAAAAAGAACATGAATACCGTTGAAATTTTTAAAAATTATTTTTAGTTTTAATATAATATTAATCTTACAAAAAATATGATTTAAGGTCGATGACAGTCACTTTTTGGACCCATGTTTTCACTTCGTACACAATAAATAATACATATTATCCAACAGTAATTTTTTTATATGATATATTTGACAAAAGATACTTTTTATTTCTTTCATCCTTTAAAACTTAAAATTAATATTGTGTCCAGAATTATGAAAAATTAAAATACCGATCTGTAAACAGCATTGTCAAATTGTTATAGAAATTTGACATGGGGTCAAGGTTAGTAGACCAGTTTTTATTTTAATGTGATGAAGCATTGTAATAATATAGCCAATTCTGAATTTGAATGATGTCAGTATTCCAATGACGTCACTTTGAATTGCCTTACAATAGACATAACTTAGGCACATGGCATTTCTGTTTTAAGAGGGGGCGGGACATAGACCAGTGGTACAGTGCTCGCTCGATGTGGGATCGATCCCCATCATTGAGCCCATTGGGCTATTTCTCGTTCCAGCCAGTGCACCATGACTGGTTTATCAATGGTATGTACTACCCTGTTTGTGGAATGGTGCATATAAAAGATCCCTTGCTGCTAATAAAAAAAAATAGGCCATGAAGTGGCTACAGGGGGTTTCCTCTCTCAATATGTGTGTGGTCCTTAACCACATGTCCAACGTACGCCATAAAACTGTAAATTAAATGTGTTGAGTACATCTTTCTGTTTTAAGAATGCTGGAAAAATTCCAATGCAAAATTGTTACTGAAAATGTTTTGTTTGAACACTGAATGTGTTTAAAGAAAATCATGTGATTGAAAAGCTGTACCTTTTACGAAATATGGATTTCAACTGAAATTACTGTACTTAAGGCATGCTTTATTTATTGATAACGAAACCAAAACAAGGATGCCAAAAGTGACTATCACTGACCATATAGTTAGACATAAACGTTGTTCTAAAGATTATAATATAACACAACAAAACCTTTTATTGCAATTCATTCAACATGTAGATTCACCTCAATTGTGACTTACATTTACTGGATTAACAAAAATTACAACTAAATTAAAAAACAAATTGTATTTACTACTAGTAGTAGGATAAATAGAGGATAATAAACAAGTTACCAGTTATTATCAAATTTATGTCTCAAGTGAAATACTTTTCAGTTGTCACGAGCTTTAGCGAATGATAAATAAAAATTGATAAATGAAAATTATTTCATGAGGGACATAAATTTGATAATAGCAGCTGGTACTGAGTTTGTTATTATATTTATTATTTCAGTTATTTTTGTTCTTAATGCCTTTATTTTCATGTATATGCACGAAGGCCAACCTGTATAGAAATGATGTAAGCCACTTTACGCACTGTTCTGAGAATTGCTATAACTTTGTAATTTAATCACATTCATAGATAATTTCTCAAACAAAAGTTCTCTTTATTCTGCAAAATCTATAAGGAATTGCATTAAAAAGACATTTTGTTATAAATTTAACACCAAAGACAAAGTGCTGTAAATGCAAACACTATAAATAATATAAAACTACATGAAGTCATTTTGTGTTGGCCAAATCGTGATGATGTCATATTTAATACGAACAAGGTCATTGGTTTGTAAACGTCAAATTATCCAATAGTATTGTTCGTTAGACCAATGCAGAATATTTCTCACTGACAAAATATGGAAAATATTTTCCCTGTTATGAGTGACAGCTGAGGTAATAAAAAAATGTAATTGGAATATGTTTGACATTCAATGTTTACACAAATATTTTGTGGTTATTTAAAAGCCGTTCCGAGTGTGAGCTGCTATTGTAGGAGGTTTAAGATTTATAAGGCCTGTTTATAATTACCCACTGTTCTCATTTAGAACACCAGTGTCTCTCTATCCAGTGTGTTTCTGACCATACTAATGTTTGTAGTAGCTTAGCCTTCTTTTAATTTTCTACCTGTACATGTATAAACATTAATCATGTATATATTTATTTGTACGTAGAAAATTATCAAGGAATAAGATCTAGTTTGGATCACTACAAACATTCTTATTAGACCAAACAAAACATACACATTTATTGTACATGTATGTAATTTTAATAGATTGATGCTAATATTCTAAACAGGAAAATACATTGTATATACTAGATTGATGTGCGATTGGTTTATAGGATCGATCCCCATTGGTGGGCCCATTGGGCTATTTCTCATTCCAGACAGTGCACCACGAATGGTACATGTATATCAAAGGCTATAGTATGTGCTATCCCATCTGTGGGATGGTGTACATGTATATAAAAGATCCCTTGCTACTAATGTAAAAAAAACACCAAAAAATGTTTGTTTAACATCCAATAGCCGATGATTAATAAATCAATATATTCTAGTGGTGTCATTAAACAATACAATGTTAAACTTTCTCTCTTAGCTAACCAAGGATTCTTTAAGAAGCAATTGTTTATATGGCCAGTGATAATTAGGATAGTTGGGATGGCAGTCTAGGCGAAAAATCACTCTCCAAAATAAATAAAATAGGCAGCATAACTCCGATTGGATTTTGATTGATATAAAATTGTCTATTAAACCAGTATTTCCCAATCTGTTCAAGACAACTGAATGGAAGCCACTGCCATGTTTTTAATTTTTATTGTTTTAATAAAAGGACATTCCTGTCAGCTAATTCAATGAGCTATGAAAACTGTTGATTTTTGTAAACAGTGGAAATAAATATACCCATCTGTTTTACGTGCGCCGTTTGTTGAGTGTAACGTGCGCTATTTTTTACACAGTTTGTCTGCTTGAGATTTTTATTATTCCGTCTAAAATATATATATATATTTTTTAAAGAAAGTATAAAAATTTAAAAAAAAAAAAAATGTTTTATTTAATGACACTCCACACAGTTTATTTACGGTTACGGTCAGACATATGGTTAAGGACCACATAGATATTGAGAGGAAACCCACTGTTGCCACTTCATGGGCTACTCTTAAAGAAAGTATAAGATTACACAACTGCCATTTTCGGGACCTCACTTTACATTTGTAGGTTAACAGTTATGAACTAATCGATTTCCGTAATGAGTTCATTTTGTGTAGGCTACAGAAGCCACTATTTAATTCAATCCCTTTTCTCTTTTGGTCATATCTATATGAACAGTATACATGAGTTATCCTTATCAGACGTTGTGATCTATTACCTTACAAAGGTTGACTGTATCTAATTAATAATAAATTAAATAGGCAAAGAACCTATATTTTCCGATAAGTACCAGTCATATATTAAAATCTTGCATGGACACTACCGTTCTCGTAACCTTTTTTTTCTAGTATTATTAAACAGATCTTTTTATCAGCTACATAAGGTAAATAGTGACAATCAATATATAAAATTATTTTACATGTGCTGTTTGTTAACTGTAACATGTGTTATTTTTCACACTCGCCAGACTGAAATTATGTGCACTGTATGAGCAAGATCGCACCCATGCACCTGAAAAGACATGGACGACATATTCTCACTTAAATCAAGCCAAGATTATTCATAGAATGGATCAGTTTAATATCACAAAAACAAAACAGAAAATAGCAAACTACATGAATACTGGATATATGATTAGAAGAAAATTAGTTATACTGCTGCTGGAGGCATAATAAAACAAACATTGGAAGTAATCACACACACACACACACACACACACACACACACACACACACATCTCCATTACAAACACACCCCATTCCACCTTCAAATAAACTTAAAAAGTATAGGCAATGGGACTAAGGATCAGCAAATATTAGTTTCTATTTTGCCTGACAATCTACACATGAACCTCGGACTGAAATGATGAGAAGAAAAGCCATGTAGTTTTTAATGTATGTACTCCCTGATCCGAGACAATATATCTGTGTGGCAAACCACAGGCACGTATCAACACAGACATACAATTAATGAGGTAGCGTGTGATACTCTAAGAGATATCTGCATGCACGACTATTTGGTACATAGAAACATACGCTTTTCAACCAATTAACTCACCAATAGATGACTTTTAAATAAGGAAGGAAGGAAGGAAGGAAGGAAGGAAGGAAGGAAATGTTTTATTTAACAGCGCACTCTTCACTTTTCATTTATGGTATCAGACATATGGTTATGGACTACACAGATATTGAGAGAAGAAACCTGCTGTTGCCACTTCATGGGCTACTCTTTTTTATTAGTATCAAAGGATCTTTTATATACACCATCTCACAGACAGGACAGTACATACCACAGCCTTTGTTACACCAGTTGTGGAGCACTGAATGGAATAAGAAATAGTCCAATGGGTCCAACAACGGGGATCGATCCATTTCATTTATGGTATCAGACATATGGTTATGGACCACACAGATACTGAGAGAGGAACCTGCTGTCGCCACTTCTTAGGCTACTCTTTTTTATTAGTAGCAAAGGATCTTTTATATACACCATCTCACAGCCAGGGAACTACATACCACAGCCTTTGTTACACCAGTTGTGGAGCACTGGATGGAATAAGAAATAGTCTAATGGGTCCAACGATGGGGATCGATCCTAGACAGACTGTCCATCAAGCAAATGCTTTACCACTGAGCTACGTCCCACCACCACTTTTAAATAAATGTAGTGTGTCATACTGAAATAGTAGGATGAGTTTTCAATAGAGTACTGTAGTTGTATCAAAATGTTAACAAAATTAGAAGCTGGCAAAATAGCAAACAATGAATGAGTTACTAACATACATGTACATGTAAATATCTGAAACGGTCTGTGCTCTATACAAGATTTTTTCTTCTTTATATACATGTATGGTTACTATGTATATAGACTATATATAAGGCTGCCAAAGTCAAAAACTTGTAAATATACTGATAACTAGATGTTTAATATTTATAACATTATCAGAATTATCTGTATTAATTATATTACTTTCTGTTTTGTTTTCAAAATTCTTTTTGTTCTATATACTGAGAAGGAAAGTTATTGCAGTAAGTGAACGTTAATTTTTAGCAGACACATGCCCTTCAAAGCCCAAATGTCAAAGTATACCATCAACAGGGGTGGGTCTAAGGGGTTTCCCTAAATTTTGTGACAGTTACATGTATATGTCTATTTTTTTTTTTTCATTTTTCACATTGGGAGCATCTGTGGAATCCTTTCGAGAATGTTCATGCCCCACTCCACCCCCACCCCCACACAAAATGGATATTCTGGATTTGCCACTGATTAATTTATGTTTCTAATGATATGAAGAAGAAAAAAGAATGAAAGAAACATTTTGTTTAATGATGGTCTCAACCCATTTCAATTATGGTTATGTGGATTCAGACATGTATGGTTACGAACCATACAGAGATCATTAGGAAACCCGGTGCCAACAATTCATGAGCTACTCTTTTTTTATATGCACCATGCCATAGACATCTCACAAACTATAGACCTCCTGTCTAGAAGTAAGATTGCTATAAAAGTAAGCAGCTTGTCATGTCAGGAACTATAGAGCTCATATGTATACTCTTCAAAAAAAAGTAGGGGAACTGTAAGAAGAATTTACAATTGCCAAAATTGTAAGGCATATTAGCTTTGGGGAATGATTATATGATAACAGTGAATTAATTGGGCAAACATTACAACCAGTAGTTCAGTATTACAGTAGGCTTTATTATCACCAAAGATCTTGAAATTTGAAAGTTGAGGTGTTTTTTTTTTTATCAGTAAATCGCAAATTCAAACAATAAAAATTACTAAAAACAAAACAATAATAACTGTAAGATCAACAGAATGAAAAAGCTAGACAGAAATAATGTTCCACAGTGATTAATCAATCTTCCTGGAAATTGTCAAAATCGAGAATGACACTCCACACACATGTACGGGACAACTGTGTGATGCATGTGCAAACTAGGGAATGTGTTTCGGTGTGTTGGTAAACAGACCTGAACATTCTTTACTAGGATGTATGTGGTCAAAACATATGTTCAGTCTAATAGTTGATATTAATATTTCAGGTTCCCCTACTTTTTTGAAGAGTGTATATACAGCAGTAAAATTTATATAAATGTGCCGTTGTTAGTTTGAACTATATGTATATGGTGCTACTAGCCATAACTACAATAATTTTGAGAAATGTAAGCAGCTTGGCGTGTTGTGAAGTATAGAGAGATATGTTTGCATTCCTCAGCCATTACTGTGAGAAGAGCAACAAAGACTTCAGTTGAAATGAAGCTCAAACTTAAAGTGATATGCAAACACACATACACTAAACTGTGTGATCAAGCTTTCTTATAGCAATTTATTTCAATAAAATTGTACAGCAGTGTTTTACAGTACATGCTGTCAAATAGCAAATTGACCAGTTGCCTACTGGCATATTTATACAGACATATAACTCAGCCATTGAAATTCAGACATTTTTTCATTTTCAATTTTCAATATTGTTTAACGTGCACATTCAGAGCAAGCTGTTATAGCGCAC
>JAECMU010158107.1:0-17124 GCA_016106625.1 Dracogyra subfuscus | reverse complement strand
AATCTATAAGTTTAAAAACTATTTACCAAACAATAAAATCTTATAAAAATAATTCAATTAAATATTTCCCAAAAATTCAATATGGCGGCCAATTGAAAATTTCTATTGTTTTTCCAAAAATAATTAATCTGATAATAGGCAATTAAAAAAAACTTTTTTAAAGATAATTTCCCAGTTACAGGTTTGACACAGCTGCTCGCAGCGCCAATATTGTAATTTAGCCGAGTAATTGAGTGATAATAACAAGGTACTCACAGTTTTAGCGATTCCTCTTTTATCTTGTTATCTCGTCTCGGTTCTGGTGCTTAGTAGTCCGGAGTCCAAGAGCGTCTCTCCGACTGGCTTCTCCGGTCACGTGACGACCATCTGTACTGGGTTCTTTATTCGTAGAGCACCCCCAATTCCGGGATGCTTGGCTATGTCGTCACTGGACTCGACTTCCGGGCGTACACTGGCCGCGAGTCACCACACTACACATAAAAAGTCGTTTGATCCTAGCCAAATGTTAAACTGTAGGAACTTAAATACAGCACATCTAATATAAGGAGTGATAACTCGATCGGTCTTCCATAGAAATAGATTGAAGTAGGCGTGACCTAACTGTTACGTCACTTCTGTCTTATGGACAGACGACAATGTTTTGTGCAGAAGGTGAGTAAAATTCATTGTGAAATTTTGAAGATACCGGGTTGTTTATGTATGGCAAAAAAGTGCCTTATGAAAAACAGCAGTTTTAGCAGTGTTGTTTTATTAATTGTTTATATTTACCGTAAACATGCGAATAGGTAGCATCCTTTGCTTTGGAATTGTAAAACCGTTTCCCGGAAATAAAATGTTCTCCATGTGACGTCACGGGTTTCCTTCGATGATGCGCTTTTGTCATTTGAAGATCGTGCGTCAGAACCGATACCGCGTCATAACCGATACCCAGACGATACCATACCACTATGGATGTAAATATGTTTTGGAGTTATGAGACGACCCCTCAATCAAGACAGTTCAATTTGATAAAAAAATTGCGAAATTTCATGTGATCTGTTGTTTGGGAAATTCACACTTGCCTGTCAAAAGTGTTCCACTTTAAAAATAATGGCTATGTTTTTGACCTGGATAAGCCAGCGTAGTGAAACCAATATTGAGTGCGGCGCTATATATGCAGCAAACGTAATGGGATGTTCTGTTCTATATGCTTAAATAACAAAAATATTCCAGGGAATGCCGCTTTAAAACATAGAAGTCAAAATGTTTAAAACCGTTACAATTAATACTGGATGGAATTTAAATTATTCCAAAACATTTGTTTGCAAATACATAATTTCTTGTCGGTTTGAGATGCACACTTTACTGACGAAGTTCAAATATTAAATAAATAAATGATGCAGCCACGGCACAAGACTACTTCATCCTTCGTGCACCGCCTGAAAGATGACTGTCACTCTTCCAGGACTACTTTGACAGAACGAAACTTATTCGCAACCGCACCGTCTCAATCATCGTGCCAAGTCGATAAAAAATATAATATTATTGATTAATATGAAATTTAAAATCACTCTATAGGACACCAACTTAAACACGGGGCAAGTTCAAAGCAGACTTGGCAGCAACATCTTTGTGTTCTTTTGCGTAGACTGGTATATCCCAACAGAATCTTTGAATTCTTTTGCGTAAACTGGTATACCTCAATAGAGTGGCCGACCTCGAGCCAGCATTTGGAAGACCCAAGTCCAACACTTTCGTTCATTGTAAATGAAACCTTAGATTTGATTTATGAATAACAGAAACCACCTATTTACTAGTATCGATCACTCATGGATGAGATGTCCATACCACCATCAGTATGCAGATGCTGTGCATGCTGCTAAGGTTGCAATTGGAAAACTGAGTCAGGTTTTACTGTGCGACCTATTTGTAGGCCGGGTATGAACCAGTTAAAGGGACATTCCTGATTTTGCTGCAATTTTTAAGACGTTCTCGACTAACAGAGACTTTTTAACGACTGTAATTACATATTGTGATGGGAATCATATTTGTTCGTGGTTATTACAATTGTTATTGTATTTGGTAATGCTGGCCAACACGTGTATAACATTTAGTCCGCGAAATAGTATGATTGTTGATGACGTCGTCTTCACGCGCTAGGGGAACCGATGATCGGGCACCCCGAAGCCGTATATCAGCGTTCGGATCTGTGAAAAAGGGGGACTGGACTGTTAGACAGGGCGGACGTACCCGAAGCGGGGTCGTAACACGAATTGACGTGTCAGACCCGAGGGTGACGTTGACCGCAGACGATAATATTCTGACACTTGACAGACCGACACGGTAGGTAATCGAGGGTTTGGGGGGTGGACTTTATTATAAAGTTTATATTTAGCTAAGTTAATGACTGTGTCGTATAATTATTGACTTCGTATTTATTAATGACAGTGTGTACATAAATTATTGTTAAAGTTGCTTGGTCTCTTGTAATGTGTTATCTTATAGTTTATTATTAATATTAGTACTACAACTGGGGTAAATCCTACAGAAAATCAGAATCCTATTGCCTGGATATATTTGTCTGCATAAAATATTAGCGGCTGTATATTAAACGTGTTTCTGATCGTCTTAATATTTAGGTTAAATTTCATATTTATTTTTTTTGGTTGTACGTACGAAATTATTTGAAGACAAAATCCAGTTTGTGCTTCTTACAAATATTAAGGCGACTAGAAACATATTGAATATACAGACACTGATATTGTAAACAAGAAAATATATTTAATATGCAAGTTTAATCGTGGTAATTTTTTATTAGTTGGAAACATCTTACAATGCAGCAAACTCAGGAATGTCCCTTCTTTAAAATTGAAGCCAACTCGGCAATGTCCCTTTAAAAGGACACTCCCGAGTTTGCTACATTGTAAGATGTTTCCGACAAATAAAATATTTCGACGATTAATCTTACATATTAAATATAGTTTCTTGTTAAAGGGACATTCCTGAGTTTGCTGCAGTATTTTAAGATGATATCGATTAATAAAATATTTCTACGATTAAACTTAAATATTAAATATATTTTCTTGTTTAGAATATTAGTGGCTGTTTATTAAACGCGTTTCTGATCATTCTAATATTTGCATTAGGTTAATTTTCATTTTATTTCCTAAAAAATATTTTTTCGTACGTACGAAATTATTTAAGACGAAATCCAGTTTAGGCTTCGTACAAATATTAAGACGAGCAGAAACACATTGAATATACAGACATCGATATTCTAAACAGGAAAATATATTTAATATGTAAATTTAATCGTAGAAATATTTTATTAAGCGGAAACATCTTACAATGCAGTAAACTCAGGAATGTCTCTTTAAGATTATCAGCCCCTGCGCGTGCTGTAACCTCATCGTGGTGCAGGGGTGTAACATTCTCTTTGAGAATGGCCAATACAGCACAAACTGAAATTTTTAATAAAATTCAGTGTCCGTAAAATGCTGTGATATTTGTATTTGTATTTTTTGCACTGTCCTTTACACTGTCCTTTACACTGTGTTTTGTCTAAATCTTGAATTTTTATATTTATGTAATTTAATGTTTACCCCATTACCATAGTTTGACACCCAATAGCCGATGTATTTTTCGTGCTGGGGTGTCGTTAAACATTCATTCTATCATTCATTCAGATTATCAGTGTCTGTATATTTAATGTTTCTGATCATCTTAATATTTTGTAAGAAGCCCAAACTGGATTTTGGCTTCGATAATTTCGTACGTTTAACGACGCACTCAACACATTATAATTACGGTTATATCTGCGTCGGACATATGGTTATGTCGAGAAAACCCCCAGTGGTTAGCTGACGGGGATCGATCCTAGACCGACCGCGCATCAGGCGGGCACTGTACCACTGGGCTATGCTGTCCGCTAATATTTAATTCAGAAAAGTATGTTTTATACTTAATTACAATCGTTCAAAAGAAAAGTATTTGTTAGTCGATAATATCTTAAAAAGTGCAGTAAAGTCAGGAATGTCCCTTTAAGGTTTATAAGCCAGATGGTGTGGGGATTTTTCCTCAATACTTTAAACACACTGTAATATTATATAAGGTTTAATTTAGCGATAATTATTTGTTTATACTACAGGTGACTGTTTAGTAATGCGAGTATTAGGTCACTTCATGTTCGTTGTTTAGCCTTACACAATTCATAACATGTAATGACGTCATGTGATGACGTGTAAAGAAAGAAACGTGGTGCTTGAAGCGTTGCCATCTTGGGTTAACGCTGACAATGTAGCCCTGTGCAAACTACAAAATATTTTTTTGTTTTTTTTGGGTTGTTTAACGACGCACTCAACACATTTTAATTACGGTTATATCGGCGTCGGACATATGGTTATGTCGAGAAAAAAACCCAGTGGTCAGCTGACGGGGATCGATCCTAGACCGACCGCGCATCAGGCGGGCACTGTACCACTGGGCCAAGCTGCCCGCTAACTACAAAATAAAACATTCACCACTCGACCAATGTGATTTCTATAACGACTTCAGAACAGTACAGTGACTGATATTGGTTATAGAATTTTCAATGTTAAAAACAAATAATAATAATAATTTCGTATAATATTTGGTTGTAGAACCTATTTACGTTAGTAGAATAAATATGTAACAGTTTTTATTGGTTACCATTTATGCTTTTGAGAAACTAGCCTTAAATAAACCGGTGTCGGTACATTTACTAAGAACAAACATTACTTGAATGACCATGTGCATTTGTTGCTATTGGAGCGGTGGCTAGGGTCAATCAGGAGATTTAATTATTTTATTTCCCGAGTATATCAACCATGTATCGCTAGTACGAGTGTCTGCAGTTTATCAGCAGCATCATATCCCCATTGTTGGAATCCGTGGTGGGTGGGGACATGGTTGATGAATCAAAACAAAACTAATACCATTGATGGAAGCCTGAAATGGGTCCATACCGAGGTTTCGGAATCTTGGGCATCAGATGAGGAGTCCATCTCTTTCTTTAATGTTAAAACATGTAAAACACTTTCTTCCCAAACGTGGCCATTTGCGATTCAGAAAGGGCTTGAAGACTTGGCCGGAGAGCTGGAATGTGTAATAAGAAAATAGATATATTTTAACTTTCTCTTGCAATAAAACGTAATGAATATTGTGACAAAATCCCACCCCCCTTGATATACCTGGTGTTGTGTGAATTGTGTCAAGCGGTGGCGCCTGTAGCTTATAAACTCTTTCCCCAATATTTGTACTCTCTTTATTCTGTGTTGTATCTTTTTCCTGTACTATATATCTTTTAAAGGGACATTCCTGAGTTTGCTGCAATATTTTAACATGTTATCGACTAATAAACTATTTCTACGATTAAACTTACATATTAAATATATGTTCTTGTTTAGAATATTAGTGGCTCTATATTAAACGTGTTTCTGACCGTTCTAATATTTATTAATATGTTAATTTTCATTTTATTTCCTGAAAAATATTTTTTCGTACGTACGAAATTATTTGAAGACGAAATCCAGTTTGGGCTTCTTACAAATATTAAGACGACCAGAAACACATTGAATATACAGACATTGATATTCTAAACAAGAAAATATATTTAATATGTTTAATCGTAGAAATGTTTTATTAGTCGGAAATATCTTACAGTGTGATCAACTGGGGAATGTCCCTTTAATCTCTGTCTCTTTTCTGTACCGTGGTTAGGCCACTGGTCTACAGGCTGGTAGGTACTGGGTTCGGATCCCAGTCGAGGCATGGGATATTTCATCCAGATACCGACTCCAAACCCTAGGTGAGTGCTGCGCAAGGCTCAATGGGTAAGTGTAAACCACTTGCACCGACCAGTGATCCATAACTGGTTCAACAAAGACCATGGTTTGTGCTATCCTGCCTGTGGGAAGCGCAAATAAAAGATCCCTTGCTGTTAATCGACTTAAGAGTATCCCATGAAGTGGCGACAGCGGGTTTCCCTCTCAAAATCTGTGTGGTCCTTAACCATATGTCTGACGCCATATAACCTTAAATAAAATGTTTTGATTGCGTCGTTAAATAAAGCATTTCTTTCTTTGTTGTTACCTTCGGAGCTCTATTTTTTTTTTTTCTTTGCAGTCTGTATGGTCCGAGAAACTGAACACCAACCGTCATGACGTTGCGCTTATTTAGGCAAAAAGGTCAGATAATAATAGGAATATCCCATATAAGGTAATAAAGGTCACGATAAAAATAACGATCCCTCCAATATGGCGAAGAATGGAATGGAATGGAAACTGGTTTAACGTGCCCCTATACCAAAGGTTCAGGCACGCCCACCCCAGATTTAGCGTCTGACATCGCCAGTGACCAACTCTGGGGCAGGAGGGGTGGGTGGGTGTCGTTTTGGTAACTTTGAAAGTGGGCGGAATTTTGAAGAAAATTTAGTTAAGTAATTAAAAATCATGTCTGGGAAAAATGTGAGGCCAAACAAAAAGTTTGACTGCTATTCAAAATTGAAGGTGATTAGACCAAAAAAATAAAGGGTGTCGGAATATTTACCAAAAAATAAACAAAGTTTTTTGAGATGACGGCCAAAATCTTTTAAAGGGACATTCCCGAGTTTGTTGCATTGTAAGATGTTTCCGACTAATACAATATTTCTACGATTAAAAATACAAATTAAATATATATTTTTTTTTTGTTTAGAATATCAATGTCTCTATATTCAATGTGTTTCTGGTCGGCTTAAAATTTGTAAGAAGCCGGAAATGGATTTCCTCTTCAAATAATTTCGTATGTACGAAAAAATATTTTTTAGGAAATCGAATGAAAATTAGCCTAGTACAAATATTATAAAGATCAGAAACACGTTTAATATTGACCCACTAGTTATCTAAACAAGAAAATATATTTAATAAGTAAGTTTGATCGTAGAATTATTTTATTAGTCGGTTACATCTGAAAACATTGCACCAAACTCGGGAATGTCTCTTTAAAGTCTGACTAATAAAGTCCATACTCAGGAGGGAAATGTTGGTAGAAAGGTTGCTGGCTACGGCGATCCAATGAGGTCCCGGGTGACGAGGTTGGGGAGATGTTTTTTTTTCACCTGCTAAGTTCCTTGATGACGATCGGGTATGACGCGCCAAAGATGAGCTTCGTTGCTCGATGTATAGAGTTGTTGTTTGGCAGCAGAGCTTGACGGTAGCATTCTTCTTCCATGAAAGTCATCACAATTCCTGGCTCGATCACCCTATGAGGGACGTGGCGAATAGCGAATTCACCACCCCCATTGGAGTCTGGTAGTGATTAAAAATAACTATCTTTAAGTCCCGGTGTCGCATATAATTTGCACTCCCCTGGATTTGCACTCCCCAGTCATTATTATACGTATAATAAGCACTCCCCAGTGCATATACATTTAATAAGACATGAACTCCTCCAATAATGTTTTTGTGGTTCATGTTCAAGTTCTTAACGTGTAGATTCAGAGCAAGCTGTTTAAGCGCACGCCTGCCTGGGGTGTTAATTATGATCTATGTCATTCCTATCGGGCCAGGAATGAAAGGGGTTAGTAGAAGTGTTAAGTTTTTTGTGGTGCTTTGCTATTTGATAAAACTTGTTTAAACACCACAACCACAACCACCATCATCATCACCACCACCACCACCACCACCATCACCACTGCCATTACCATCACTACCATCATCACCACCATCTTCAAAATCACAACCACTACCATCACTATCACCACCACAACTATCATCACCATCTTCAAAATCAAAACCACTACCATCACCACCATCGTCAACACCATCACAACCACAATCACCAACACCATGACAACCACGATCACCATCACAATCAATATAATCAACATCACCAGCATCATCACAACCACTATCATAAACATCACCATCATTAACACCATCACCGCCATCACCACCATCACTATCGTCATCACCATCATCATCATCACCACCACCACCACCTAAAACACTATTTCGTTCTCTCTTTTTTTTTTTTCTTTTTTTTTTTTTTGGTTTGCTTATGAGAAAGTCTACACTTTAGTAATATTTTGACACCTTAATATTTTTAATATTTCATTCAAGAATTTCAGTCAGTTCTGCTTAATTTACTGTGAAACATTCTGACAGTTATACAATGAAACTTATTCAATTAAAATGTTTCTATATTGTTGCGTAATACAGACTACCAATGTATAAAAACTGAACTTCTTCAGTATAAATAATAAAAGTAGTTTTGTCTCGGAAAGAACTGGTAACGGTTATCACTTACTCAAAATCATTAATAATGAACACATTGTTCATTCAAAGACATATTTAATTTTTAAGTTAAATAAAACACCCGTTTCTATAAATTAGCTGGAATAAGGGGTTGGGTGGTCTTAACAAAAACAGTAAATGGGGGAAGTGCATACCTTACGTATAATAATAACTGGGGGATAAAGGGAGTGTATATTATACGTATAATAGTAACCGAGGAGTTCAAATTATACGTATAATAATGACTAAGGAGTGCATATTCCGGGGGAGTGCATATTAAAAGTTACACCGGCATGAGCTTTGATTTATCGCAGATGTCCGCAAAGATGTACGGATAGTAGTGCCGATGTAGCTTGGACATCTGAATCTTCCCTGTAGCTGGATCCGGCTGGTCGAGATCTTCCTGTTGTTGATGGGGCGGGTGAGGCCTGTTCCAGTCCTGTCCTTTATCTGGTGGTGCGGGTGGTATCACTGGAGTCGCGGGCACTTCCATCTCAGGGCTGGCAGGCGAGTCTTTGGCCTGGTGTGTTTATAAAGCTTTTAGAGTCTAAACTCAAGACTCTAAATAAGAGTGAGACAGTAATGCCATGACAACACCATACAAATGAGTGACATTAGAAATTACGTCTGGGCTATAAATAATGTATAGGCATTGGCTCTGGGCCCGTATGTATAAAACAAAGTCTAGACTTTAACATGATGCTATTTGAAATTTGAATGGCGTTGTTGCCATGACGTTAAAGTCTGGACATTATTACAGTCTAGACTTTAAGGTTTATAAACACAGGGGCTGGACAGTTGGTTAGAGGTTAGTTGTTAGTGGTTAGCCTTACACCTACGAAGTGAGTCGATTAAAACTCACTGTGACTGGCAGCTGGTACCGGCTGCGAACCAGCCATTACCTACATGTACCAGCCTTATGTCCGATGGCTTAACCATGACATCATTGAGCACTGTGTATGCTGATAATGAATATAATATTATATTGATGGAAGAAAGTAAATGTCAGGAAGCTAACCGTGTTACTAACATTCAACCTGGAATCGCTTGCCTGATGTGCAGTCAGTCTGAGATCAATCCCTGTTTGTGGACCCATTGGGCTATTTCTCATTCCTGCCAGTGGACCATGACTGGTATATCAAAGACTGTGGTATGTACTATCCTGTCTGTCAGATGGTGCATATAACAGGTCCTTTGAATATATCAAAATAACAATGTTTGACATCCAATATAGCCAATGTGCTCTAGTGATGTCATTAAACAAAACAAATTTTGTAATAATTATTTTTCAATGACCATGAAGAATTCCCTGAACTTACAACATTCTTTCTGATTCGCTCCTTTTCTCTTTCCAGCAACAAATAATGTTTCCGCCTGTTATATGCACTCGTCGGAACCTATAAAATAAAGCTCTGAGATGTATTGAACACATATTGTAAACTGACGGCGAGTGTGTTCTGTATTGTGGCTGGTTATTTACATTCTTTTCCCCTGGATCAATTAAAAATAACACCCAGAAAGCTAATGGCATCACTTTCTAATTAGAACAGGCCGTTGACGGTTTAAGGGTCTGCAGTTAGATTATAGCCAGGTTTTTTTTTTCTTCTAGAAAATAACAAAATATACAGTTAGTTCTGAAGAAAAACAATTCAGTTTACAGTTGACATAAGTACAGGGAGGTTTTAGATTTCCGGGTGTTATTGTCTACTTGATGCCCACAAATGTTTCATTTTTAACCTCAGACTAATGCTTTCTGTCAAAAATTACATTTGCAGGATCAAATGGATCATATTTGCCTCCTCATCCGACACAAGCTTTGACATAACATCACTGGGAGGACACAAGCTTTTTGGACCTGGAGAGATGGCAACAAACAATCATCTTTCACTTCAAAAACGGCCAATGTCGTATACTGACTGTCCCGTATGCATCGCCTCAAAATATCACCATCCATGGAATGTCTCTGACACAGGAACACAAGATCCAGAGCACATAATAGAAGTGTTCTACATACACCACCGAGAACACGCTCTTGGCTCATACCGATGCACTTTAAAGACAAGCTATGTGGAACCAAATGTGAACTGATCCAACACCACATAGTTCATCAGGAACATACAAATCTTGATCAGAATTAAGAGTCGTAACCAACAGTGCTTGAAGACAGAAGAAGAAGTAATATTTGCCTCATACTGTACTAATGATATTCACTGAGCATACCTAACATTGCTATTTTAATACCACCACATATTCTATATCAATATTCGTGGCAATTTTACATAATTTAAAATATACACCTGGGACCTAATTTACAAAGGTCTCTTACGCTCCATTAGATAACAAAGCATACTCTTTGCAAGTCTTTTAGCATTGCACTGCGAGATCACAAAGTTGCGAGAGTTCAGTGAATTAGGACCCTGATTCACATAGCTTCCTTAGAATCATCTTTTCAAGTCTTTTTTGCAATTGTACAGTGAGATTGCAAAATTGCGAGTATTTATATTAATTTTCAAAAACATTTTAAAACTTAATAATATATTTGGCCTCTGGTCTACTTAAATCCTTGTTAGCTACTGTAATTCCAGCTCAAATAGCCTTTAGATCTCTGCTTATTAATACATTGTAAGGGAGGAGGGCTATATAGAGGATGGTGTGTAATACCCTTACTGAAGAAACCAGACGCCTCTATGCGAAACGAACCTGCGCTGTACCCTTTACTATAGACATCATTGGTGCAATCATTGAGTCATTAACTCAGGTACCAAATTTGACTGTAAAGGATCACGTTTCTTTTGGTGAGGCTCATCCATAAAGTAGTTGCATGCAAACACTAGTGTAGTTAGAGGGGCGTCGGGAGTCATCCCAGCCTAACACACTTTTTTTCCCCAACCACCTTTTACTTTTTCTTGTTGCCCCACATCATAACTCACAGTGTGGGTGCCCATCCCCCACATCCAAATGTGAATATCCACTCAATATAAAATTTAGAAGGTTACACCAATGCACACAAAATCCGGGATTTATATTTGTTTAATCCCCTCCCTATCCCATGTCGGGCATGTTGCACTATATGGATGGGTCCTGATATTGAAGATGTAATCTCAAGTTCAGGTTTAAAGAGTATCCAAGTTTAGAGAAGTTCTGATATTTAACTTTCAGTTTCGGGTCTCTTTTTAAGGGTTTCACTGTATTACCATTCCATCAGATTAAAAATAAAATGGATTTGTCTGGATTACATCATATTTGAATGTGATTTTTAACATACACTCATTTTAATCACCTGTATATTATCTTGGATCTTGGAATGAGTTGCGATTTCTTGGATCTGGGAATCAGTAGATGTTTCCTTGAATTTGGAATCCGAAGCAGTTCTATATCAATATTCGTGTCAATTTTACATCATTTAAAATATACACCTGGGGCCTAATATATATATATATATAATGTAATCAGTGGCGGATCTAGGGGGGAGCCCCAGGGGCCCGGCCCCCCCCCCCCCTAAATTTTGCGACAGTTATAATTTTATTATATTTTTTAAACGTCCTACCTATTCATTCAAAGATACAAATGAAATACAATGTGTTTTTAAAACAAACTTTACTTTTTATATCATTGGGGCCCCCCCTAAATGGATTTTCTGGATCCGCCACTGGTAATGGCCCCACCTAAGGTGTGGATTACAACTGAATTAAAATACAACTAATCATAATAGTAATATTTATAAGCACTGGTCCGTTGTTTAGTGCATCCATCAAAACTACGTAAACAGTGTTACATGTAATTGAACATCGTTCATAGTAATTATTAATGGTTTATTTTACTAATTGACAAGGTATCTATATAGTATAAATTATTCTTATTTAAAGATTGATTTCGCTAAGTTTCTAACGTACGGTTCTCTATTACTTCGGCATAAACGCCGGTGTTTATTTACGAGTTACTTCCTTGTTCTGACAGCGACCGCCATGTTTACTAGATAACCTTTAGAGACGGGTCAAGGCAGCGTTAAGCAAAATGGTTATAACTAGAATTTACGAACTTTGACCAGCAGTAGACTTAATCGAATGATACAATGACATGAAATAAATTTTAGATTTAATATTAGCGATGAATTAGAAAAGCGGTGTAATTTATCAGACTTACTTTTATCGTTGAGACTGTATTGTCGTCAACTGTAGAATTATAAATATTTCCGTTGCTATTAGTTCAGTAGCAGCGTTGTTTTGAATAATCACTTGTGCTATTAGGCAACACGGGTAGCAAAATGTATTATAGTTTGAATGTTAACCCCTTTTTAGCTGCACTTGCAGTTGTTAATTTATAAATAAATTATCTTTCAATATTGACGTTTTGACATGGTCCGGACCAGAATCAAATGTTAACATTGTGCGTTAAAGTTGTAAATGATACATTTTCAAATGTTAAACAAATTAGTAAAAAGGAAGGCAGCCGACGAGCTAAAAATATTTTAAGATTCCTTGTATAAAAATACAACTATTTCAGCTCGACTGCCTCCTGGAATATTGTATTTACTATTTATAATTTATTATTTTTATTCGTTTTATACTTACCGTTAACGTATTATCGACTGGTGACAGTGCTGATTGCGGTATCAGATCCGATTAAACTGGGTGGTAGTTGGTGATATTAAAAAATACTGTTAGATTCCTGATATATAACTACCACTTTTCCCGTTCAACTGCCTCCTGAGATATTGCATTTCAAAATCACAACCACTACCATCACTATCACCACCACAACTATCATCACCATCTTCAAAATCAAAACCACTACCATCACCACCATCATCAACACTATCACAACCACAATCACCAACACCATGACAACCACGATCACCACTGCCATCACCATCACAATCAATATAATCACCATCACCATCATCATCACAACCACTATCATAAACATCACCATCATTAACACCATCACCGCCATCACCACCATCACTATCATCATCACCATCACTATCATCATCACCACCACCTAAAACACTATTTCGTTCTCTCTCTTTTTTTTTCTTTTTTTTCTTTTTTTTCTTTTTGGTTTTCTTATGAGAAAGTCTACACTTTAGTAATATTTTGACACCTTAATATTTGTAATATTTCATTCAAGAATTTCAGTCAGTTCTGCTTAATTTACTGTAAAACATTCTGACAGTTATTCAATGAAACTTATTCAATTAAAATGTTTCTATATTGTTGCGTAATACAAACTCCCAATGTATAAAAACTGAACTTCAGTATAAATAATAAAAGTAGTTTTGTCTCGGAAAGAACTGGTAACGGTTATCACTTACTCAAAATCATTAATAATGAACACATTGTTCATTCAAAGACATATTTAATTTTTAAGTTAAATAAAACACCCGTTTCTATAAATTAGCTGGAATAAGGGGTTGGGTGGTCTTAAAAAAACCCAGTAAATGGGGGTAGTGCATACCTTACGTATAATAATAACTGGGGGATAAAGGGAGTGTATATTATACGTATAATAGTAACTGAGGAGTTCAAATTATACGTATAATAATGACTAAGGAGTGCATATTCCGGGGGAGTGCATATTAAAAGTTACACCGGCATGAGCTTTGATTTATCGTAGATGTCCGCAAAGATGTACGGATAGTAGTGCCGATGTAGTTTGGACATCTGAAGCTGGATCGGGCTGGTCGGGATCTTCCTGTTGTTGATGGAGCGGGTGAGGCCTGCTTCAGTCCTGTCTTTTATCTGGTGGAGTGACGGCCTTCCTCTTGCCAACGGCCACAGTTCGGGTCGACTCCACAGGTGGTGCTTTCCGCGGTGCGGGTGGTACAACTGGAGTCGCGGGCACTTCCATCTCAGGGCTGGCAGGCGAGTCTTTGGCCTGGTGTGTTTATAAAGCTTTTAGAGTCTAAACTCAAGACTCTTAATAAGAGTTTGACAGTAATGCCATGACAACACCATACAAATTGTATGTGAGTGACATCATTAGAAATTACGTCTGGGCTATAAATAATTGTTAGGCATTGGCTCTGGGCCTGTATGTATAAAACAAAGTCTAGACTTTAATATGATGCTATTTGAAATTTGTATGACGTTGTTGCCATGACGTTAAAGTCTGGACATTATTACAGTCTAGACTTTAAGGTTTATAAGCACAGGGGCTGGACAGTTGGTTAGAGGTTAGTTGTTAGTGGTTAGCCTTACACCTACGAAGTGAGTCGATTAAAACTCACTGTGACTGGCAGCTGGTACCGGCTGCGAACCAGCCATTACCTACATGTACCAGCCTTATGTCCGATGGCTTAACCATGACAGCATTGAGCACTGTGTATGCTGATAATGAATATAATAATAATATAATATTATTATACTGATGGAAGAAAGTAAATGTCAGGAAGCTAATCCTGTTACTAACATTCAACCTGGAATCGCTTGCCTAATGTGCAGTCAGTCTGAGATCAATCCCTGTTGGTGGACCCATTGGGCTATTTCTCATTCCTGCCAGTGGACCATGGCTGGTATATCAAAGACTGTGGTATGTACTATCCTGTCTGTCAGATGGTGCATATAACAGGTCCTTTGAATATGTCAAAATAACAGAATGTTTGACATCCAATATAGCCAATGATTAATAAATCAATGTGCTCTAGTGATGTCATTAAACAAAACAAATTTTGTAATAATTATTTTTCAATTACCATGAAGAATTCCCTGAACTTACAACATTCTTTCTGATTCGCTCCTTTTCTCTTTCCAGCAACAAATAATGTTTCCGCCTGTTATATGCACTCGTCGGAACCTGTAAAATAAAGCTCCGAGATGTATTGAACACATATTGTAAACTGACGGCGAGTGTGTTCTGTATTGTGGCTGGTTATTTACATTCTTTTCCCCTGGATCAATTAAAGATAACACCCAGAAAGCTAATGGCATCACTTTCTAATTAGAACAGGCCGTTGACGGTTTAAGGGTCTGCAGTTAGATTATAGCCAGGCATTTTTTTTCTCTAGAAAATAACAAATATACAGTTAGTTCTGAAGAAAAACAATTCAGTTTACAGTTGACATAATTACAGGGAGGTTTTAGATTTCCGGGTGTTATTGTCTACTTGATGCCCAGAAATGTTTCATTTTAAAACGCAGACTAATGTTTTCTATCAAAAATTACATTTGCAGGATCAAATGGATCATATTTGCCTCCTCATTCAACACAAGCTTTGACATAACATCACTGGGAGGACACACGCCTTTTGGACCTGGAGAGATGGCAACAAACAATCATCTTTCATTTCAAAACCGGCCATTGTCGTCTACTGTCCTGTATGCATCGCCTCAAAATATCACCATCCATGGAATGTCCCTGTGACACAGGAACACAAGATCCAGAGCAAATAATACAAGTGTTCTACATACACCACCGAGAACACGCTCTTGGCTCATACCGATGCACTTTAAAGACAAGCTATGTGGAACCAAATGTGAACTGATCCAACACCACACAGTTCATCAGGAACATACAAATCTTGATCAGAATTAAGAGTCGTAACCAACAGTGCTTGAAGACAGAAGAAGAATAATATTTGCCTCATACTGTACTAATGATATTCACTGAGCATACCTAACATTGCTATTTTACTACCACCACTATCATCATTATGTCTGTCAATCTATGGTACAGCATATTATATATCAATATTCGTGGCAATTTTACATAATTTAAAATATACACCTGGGACCTAATTTACAAAGGTCTCTTACGCTCCACTAGATAACAAAGCATACTCTTTGCAAGTATTTTAGCAATGCACTGCGCGATCACAAAGTTGCGAGAGTTCAGTGAATTAGGACCCTGATTCACATAGCTTCCTTAGAATCATCTTTTCAAGACTTTTTGCAATTGTACAGTGAGATTGCAAAATTTCGAGTATTTATATTAATTTTCAAAAACATTTTAAAACTTAATAATATATTTGGCCTCTGGTCTACTTAAATCCTTGTTAGCTACTGTAATTCCATCTCAAGTAGCCTTTAGATCTCTGCTTATTAATACATTGTAAGGGAGGAGGGCTATATAGAGGATGGTGTGTAATACCCTTACTGAAGAAACCAGACGCCTCTATGCGAAACGAACCTGCGCTGTACCCCTTGCTATAGATATCATTGGTGCAATCATTGAGTCGTTAACTCAGGTACCAAATTTGACTGTAAAGGATCACGTTTCGTTTGGTGAGGCCCATCCATAAAGTAGTTGCATGCAAACACTAGTGTAGTTAAAGGGGCGTCGGGAGTCATCCCAGCCTAACACACTTTTTTTCCCAACCACCTTTTACTTTTTCTTGTTGCCCCACATCATAACTCACAGTGTGGGTGCCCATCCCCCGCATCCAAATGTGAATATCCACTCAATATAAAATCTAGAAGGCTACGCCAATGCACACAAAATCCGGGATTTATATTTATTTAATCCCCTCCCTATCCCATGTCGGGCATGTTGCACTATATGGATGGGTCCTGATATTGAAGATGTAATCTCAAGTTCAGGTTTAAAGAGTATCCAAGTTTAGATAGGTTCTGATATTTAACTTTCAGTTTCGGGTCTCTTTTTAAGGGTTTCACTGTATATTACCATTCCATCAGATTAAAAATAAAATGGATTTGTCTGGATTCCATCATATTTGAATGTGATTTTTAACATACACTCATTTTAATCACCTGTAAATTATCTTGGATCTTGGAATGAGTTGCTATTTCTTGGATCTGGGAATCAGTAGATGTTTCCTTGAATTTGGAATCCGAAGCAGTTCTATATCAGTATTCGTGTCAATTTTACATCATTTAAAATATACACCTGGGGCC